>JAPFBE010000554.1:0-41809 GCA_034336665.1 Luscinia megarhynchos
CACACCATTCCTGATCCAGGCCAGGAGCCGTTGGTCTTCTTGGCCACCTGGGCACACTGCTGGCTCATGTCCAGCCTGCTGTCCATCACTGCCCATATGTACCTTTCGGCCTGGCCACTGTCCATCCACTCTGTCACCAGCCTGTAGCACTGGAGGGGTTGTTGTGGTCAAAGTTCAGGACCCAGCCCTTGATCTTGTTAAACCTCACCTTGTTGGATTAGGGCCCTGGATCCAGCCTGTCCAGGTCCTTCTGCAGTGCCCTCCTACCATACTGCAGATCAACAGTTGAAGCTAACTTGGTCTCTCCACGGGTCCATGAGGCTCTAGATGGTCATAATGGTCTCCATGATTCCTTGAGGCCTCCCAGTGTCGCAGTGACCCTTTGATTCCTTGCGACCCCTTGGTGTCAAAAAGTCCCTTGGATCCTTTGCCCCCAAAGTGTAAGAGTGGAACCTTGTTTCCATGAGGTCTCACAGTGCAGCAATGCTCTCCTTGGTCCCACATTTTCACAATGGCCTCTTGGTCCCAAGGGGCACCACGGTGTGAAACATGTTTCCTTCATTCCAGGAGTCCCTGAGGAGAAGCACTGGCCCCTTGGTTCCATGGGCCCTGCAGTGTCACAATGGTCCCATCATTACACAAGGTCCTGCTCTGTCACAATGCTCTGCATGGTCCCACAAGGCCCTGCAGGGTCACAGTGGCCTCTTGGTTCCATGAGGCCTCTGAGTGCCACCATGAATTCCTTGGTGCTGCAGTGCCACAATGGAGCCCTGGTTCCACAAGATCCTGCAGTGTCACAAGGGACCCTTGGTTCCATGGGGCACCACAGTGTCACAATTGTTCCCTCAGTTCCAAGAGTCATTGCAGTGCAACAATGGCCCCTTGATTCCATTGGGTCCCAGGCTCTCACAAGGCTCTCCTTGGTTCTGCAGTGGCACAATGGCCCCTTGGTTCCACAAGGCCCTGCAGTGTGACAGTGGCCCCTTGCTTCCCCAGGGCCCTGCAGTGTCACAATCATCACAGAATCACCCAGGCTGGAAAAGACCTTTAAGAGCATCAAGTGAAACCTGTGACCCAACACCACCTTGTCACACAGACCATGGCACTCAGTGCCACATCCAGTCTATACTGAAACACTTCCAGTCAGGGTGACTCACCCACTTCCCTGGGCAGCCCATTCCAATGCCCAATAATCCTTTTTGTGAAGAATATTTTCAAATGTCCAGCCTAAACCTCCCCAAGTATCTTAGGGCTGTGTCCTCTTGTCCTATCACTGTTCCCTGACTGCATCCTCCTGTCAGGGAGCTGTAGAGAGTGATGAGATCTCCCCAAGCCTCCTCCTATCCTGGACAAACAACCTCAGCTCCCTCAGCCACTCCTCACAGGACTTGTGTTCCAGACCCCTCACCAGCCTTGTTGCCCTTCTCTGGACACGCTCCAGTCCCTCCATGTCCTTCCTAAATTTGTGGTCCAGAACTGGACACAGCACTTGAGGAGCTGCCCAACCAGTGCTGAGCACAGGGGAAGAATCACTGCCCTGGTCCTGCTGGCCACACCATTCCTGATCCATTGTAGTTCCAAGTGTTGGATGAGGGAATTGGAGGGAGGGGGTGGGGGCAAAGTGTTGTTTATTGTCATCCATGAAGGGTCTTGATTTTCATATGTATTCAGACTTCAGGGGTTCAATATCAATTGGACATTGCTGGTATCAATCAATAAATACAAAAAGAAATCAGGACAAAATACTTCTCCCTGCATTGTTTTCAATATAGTATATAGAATATTCACTTCGAATACACTACTGGAATCTGTCTAATTAACCACAGAAGAATTTAAAACTTAAATTATTCCAGGGCTTCTTGTTTGGTGTTTTGAACAAAATACTTTTGAGTTTCACAATCCCTGCACTGAAGAGGTCAAGAGAAGAGTTCAATTTTAAGATTGTTGTGGATTTTAGTCTTGGCCAATGTCCCCGGGCTAGTGTTATGACTACTCCTCTCCCTGCCCCCCCCCCGCTCTGTCTGCACGGAGCTGCCTGCCGCCGTGGCCGTTCCTCCCCCGCCCCGGCGGGCCCCCGGCTGCTGGGGGCTGCTGGTTTGCTGGGCTGCTTGGGGCTGGCCTGCTGCTGCTGCTGCTGCTGCTTTGCCACTTTGGCTGCCGCTTCTTCCCTAGCTTTGCCCCCAGCTTCTCCTGCCCCGGCTGCTCCCTCTTTCTCCCTTCTTCCCTCATCCCGAAGATCAGCACTGGCTCCGGACGGAGAGATCTGAACATCGAGACTGCCCCTGGAAGCCTGCCAAGAAGCTTTGCACCCTTCCCAGCAGGGACTGACCGAGCTCATCCTCGCTCACCTTGGTGAAAACGTTTTGTGTCATCTGGGGATCGTTCTTTCCTGGTGCTGGGAAATGGTTTCGTGTTTGTTAAAATAAACAAGTCCACTTTTTCCTCAGAGGAAGTTCTTCCCTGAACCTGGTATGGGAGCGGGAAGGAGTTCTGGGGATTTATTTTCCTAGGGGAACCCTTTGAGAGATATCTCCGTAATTTTTGTCTGAAACCAGGACACTGATATAAAAGATCTAAACCTATCAACTGTGGTCATGCATGAAAACCAGGTATATAAAAAGGCAAGAATGGCAAAAACAAAGGTTGTGGTCCCCCAGAACCCCAAAGCAGGGACCCCCCCAAGAGAGGGAACCGCCGGGGATTCCCGGACCGCTGGCGGGGGCTGCTGGGGCTGGAGGGGCGCTGATGGCCAGAAAGGGGTTTGGGGGATCCCAGTGCCAGAAATGGCTGCTCCCAATATGAGCCCAGTCACTCCCAGTATGAGCCTGGTCACTTCCCCTCACTGCCTCCATGATCCCTGTTGCTCCTAGTATGAACCCAGTCATTCCCAGTCACTCCTTATTATGATACAATTTGCCCCCCAGTTGCTGTCAGTTCCTCCAGCTTTTGTCCAGTGTGTTCCTAGTTCTCCAATTGCCCCTACTATAGTCCCAGTCACTCCCAGTATGACGCCAGTCTCTCCCAGCAGGGCCTCAGTCACTCACACTTGCCCCAAGTTCTCCCCAGCACATTCCCAGTGGCTCCTAGTGTGGTCCCAGTCACCACCCGCATGGTCTCAGGCACTCCCAGTATATCCCAGCTTCTGTGAACATTCTCATAGTCGTTGCCACACACTCCTAGTTACCTCAGTATGGTTCAGTTGCCCCCAGGATTACCCCAGTCACTCCCAGTACATTCCAGCTGTCACCAACATGCATCCTGTCATTCCCAGTTCCTCCCAGTGTGTGCACAGTTGGGTCCCAGCATGGGCCTGGTAGCTCTCAGTAGCCCTCAGTCAGGGTCTGTTGACATCCACTATAATCCCAGTATGATTGTAGCCACTCCCAGTATGATCCCAGTCACTTGCAGTCTAATTCCAGCCACTCCCAGCATGATACCAGTGGCCCCCAGTGTGATCTTAATTGTCCCCGTCAATGCCAACATGAGCCCAGTAGTCTCCAGTATGATCCCTGTGACTCCCTGTCTCTCCCAGTGTATCTCAGTCACTTGCACTTTCTCCCAGTTCCTTTCTGCATGATTCCAGCTGCTCACTGTCAATCCCAGTATGATTTCAGTAACTCTCAGTGTGATCCCAGTATGATCCCAGTTGCTGCCAGAATAGTTCCAGTTGTTGCCAGTTCCTTCCAGTATGATCCCAGTTGTCCCTAGAATAGTCCCAGTCCCTCTCAGCATGGTCCCACTCACTCCCAGTTGTCCCCAGCACGATCCAGCTGTTCTCAGTGTGATTCCAGTCCCCCCATATGGTTACAGACACTCCCACTATATCCCAGTTGCTCAGTAAAGTTCTAGTTACCTTCAGAATGATCCAAGTCTTTCCCTAGTTACTCCCAGTTGCCTCCAGCATGACCTGTTTCTGCCAGTTGCCCAAAGTATAGTCCCACTTACTCCCAGTGTGATCCCAGTTGTGCTCCCAGTTACCTCAATATAGTTCCAGTACCTTCCAGCTGATGCCAGTTGCTCCCAATGTCTCCCACATTTGCCTCCCAGCATGGGCCCAGTAGCTCCCAGTAACCCCCGGGAGGATCATCTGTCGGTGTCCGTCATTCTCAACCCCGGGGCAATGCTCTGTCGTGTTCCTTCGTCCCTCGCCCCGGGAATATGCTCTGTAAGGGTCCGTCGCCCTCGCTCCAGAGCGATGCTCTGTCAGTGTCCGCCATCATCGCCCTTTGGGGGGATCGTCTGTCGGGGTCCGTCATCCCTCGCCCCACGGCGATGATCTTTCAGCATCCATCGCCCTCATCCTGAAGGGATGTCCTCTCAGGGTCCGTCATCCACGCCCCCTGGGGGATGATCTGTCTGGGTCCTCGTCCTCGCCCCGGGCAATGCTCTGTCGGGCCCGCTGCCCTCACCCCCGGGGATGATCTTTTGGGGTCCGGCTATTGTCACACCGCGAGGGATGCTCTTTTGGGGTCCAACGTCCTCGGCCCCGGGCGATGTTCTGTCAGGGTGCCTCGCCCTCATCCCAGGGCGATGTTCTGTCAGGGTCCCTCGCCTCATCCCAGGGCAATGCTCTTTCAGGGTCCGTCGCCCTTGTCCCGGGTGATGCTCTATCGGGGTCCGCTGCCGCGACCGGGGGATGCCTTGTCAGGGTCCATCGTCATCTCACCTGGGAGGATCATTTGTCGGTGTCTGTCGCCCTCAACCCCCGGGGCTATGCTCTGTCAAGGTCCCTCGTCCTCTCCCTCGGGGTGATGCTCTGTCAGGATCCGTCTCCCTTGTGTCCCGGGATGCTCTGTCAGGTTCCATCACCCTCTTCCCAGGGCGATGCTCTGTCGGAGTCCATCGTCCTCGCCCCCGGGGCAATACACTTTCGGGTTCATTAACCTCGGCCCCGGGGTGATGCTCTGTCGGGGTGTGTCGTTCTCGCCCCTGGGGGATGTCCTGTCTGGTCTTTCGCCATCGCACCTGAAAGGATCATCTGTCGGTGTCCGTCATCCTCACCCCAGGGGCAATGCTCTGTCCGGCTCTCGTCCTCGCCTCCAGGGGAAGATGGTCTGTCAGGGTCCATCGCCCCTCGGCCCTGGAGTGATGCTCTGTTAGGGACCTTAGTCCTCGCCCTGGAGGGATGCCCTGTCGGGATCTGTCATCCCTCGCACCCGGGAGGATCATCTGTCGGTGTCCATCATGCTCACCTCCAGGGCAATGCTCTCTCGGAGTCCTTCTTCCTTGCCCCCGAAAGATGGTCTGTCAGGGTTCCGTCGCCTCTTGTGCTGAGGCGATGCTCTGTCGGGGTTCGCCATCATCGCCTTGGGGGATCATCTTTCGGGGTCTGTCGTCCTCGCCCCCACGGTGATGATCATTAGGGCATCCGTCAGCCTCATCCCGGGGGGATGTCCTCTGGGGTCCCTCATCCACGCCCCTGGGTGGATGATCTGTCTGGGTCCCTCGTCCCTCGTCCCCCGGGGCAATCCTCTGTCAGGGTCCGGCTGTGCTCACCCGTGGGGGATGCTCTGTCGGGTCCGCCATTGCCGCACCAGAAGGGATGCTCTGTTGGGGTTTGACGCCCTCGGCCTCTTTGTCGATGTTCTGTCAGGGTCCCTTGCCCTCGTCCCCCGGGCGATGCTCTTTTCAGGGTCCATCGCCCTCGTCCCGGGGCGATGCTCTATCGGGTTCGCTGCCTTTGCACCGGGGATGCCTTGTCGGGGTCCGCTGCCATCGCACTCGGGAGCATCATTTGTCGGTGTCTGTTGCCCCCAACCCCCGGGGCTATGCTCTGTCAAGGTCCTCGACCGCCCCTCACGGCGATGCTCTGTCAGGTTGGGTCTCCCTCGTCTCTCGGGGATGCTCTGTCAGGTTCCATTGCCCTCGTCCCAGGGCGATGTTCTGTCAGGGGTCCATCGCCCTCGTCCCGGGGCGATGCTCTGTCAAAGCCGGCCGCCCTTGCCCCTGGGGCAATACACTTTCGGGGTCCGTTATCCTTGGCCCTGGGGGTGATGCACTGTCGGGGTGTGTTGTCCTCGCCCCAGGGGGATGTTCTGTCAGGGTCTGTTGTCCTCATTACCCAGGGATGCTCTATCAGGGTCCATCGCCCTCGCCCTCGGGGGGGATGATCTGTCGGGGTCCCTCGTCCTCGCCTCTCTGGGGCAATACACTTTCGGGGTCCATCGCCCTCGCCTCCTGGGGCAATGGTCAGTAGGGATACGTCATACTCACCCCCCGAGAGGATGATCTTCTGGCGTCCGTCGCCCTTGTCTCGAGGCAATGCTCTGTCAGGGCACCCTCGCCCCTCGCCATAAAGGGATGCACTGTCGGGGCCTGTCGTCCCCGCCCCACGGGGATGCCCTGTCAGAGTCCGTCATCCTCACCCTCGGGCGATGCTCTGTCGGGGTCCATCGTGCTCGCCTCGGGAGAACTCTCGTCGGGGTCCATTGTCATCGCGACCCGGGAGGATCATTAGTCAGTGTCTGTCGCCCCTCAAACCCGGGCAGTGCTCTGTCAGGGTCCCTCGCCCCTCAGCCCCCCGGTCCGATGCTCTGTCGGGTCTGTCGCCCCTCGCCCCACGGGAATGCTCTGTCGGTAGCTGCCATCGCCTCCCGGAGCGAGCGATCTGTCGGGGTCTGTTGTCCTTGACCCTGGCAGGATGGTCTTCCGGTATCCGCCACCCTCGTCCTGGGGGAGATGCTCTGTCGGGGTCCATCGCCCTCGCCCTCGGGGCGATGCTGTGTAAGGGTCCAACTCCTCGTCTCCTGGGGATGCCCTGTCGGAGTCCGTCGTCCTCACATTACGGGAATGCTCTTTCGGGGATGTTGTCCCTGCCCCGGGGGATGCCCTATTGGGGTCTTTCGTCATCGCAGCTGAAAGGATCATCTGTCGGTGTCCGTCGTCCTCACCCCAGGGGCAATGCTCTGTCGGGGTCGCCGTCCTCGCCCCCCGGGGGGAAGATGATCTGTCAGGGTCCATCGCCCTCGTCCTGGGGGCGACATGTTCTGTCGGGGTCTGTTGTCCTCGCCTCCGGGCAATACACTTTCGGGGTCCGTTGTCCTCGCCCACGAGGCGATACTCTGTAGGGGTCTGTCGCCCTCGCCCGATGGGTTGCCCTGTCAGGGGTCCCGGGACGCCCTCAGCTCCAGGGCGATGGTCTGTCAGGATGTTTCAGCTCCTCGCCAAGGGGCTTATGCTCTGTTGGGTTCCGTTGTCCTCATTACCCGGGGGATACTCTGTCAGGGTCCGGCTGCCCTCGCCCTCGGGGGATGATCTGTCGGGTCCCTTGTCCTCGCCTCTGGGGCAATACACTTTCGGGGTCCATCGTCCTCGCCTCCTGGGGGCAATGGTCAGTAGGGATACGGCCATACTCACCCCCCGAGAGGATGATCTTCTGGCGCCCGTCACCCTTGTCTCGAGGCAATGCTCTGTCAGGATCCGTCTCCCTTGTGTCCCGGGGATGCTCTGTAGGTTCCATCGCCCTCGGCCCCAGGGCGATGCTCTGTCAGGGTCCATCGCCATTGTCCCAGGGCGATGCTCGGTCGGGGTCCTCGTTCTTGCCCCCAGGGCGATGCTCTGTCGGTGTCTGTCGTTCTCGCCCTGGGAGGATGATCTTTCGGTGTCCGTCGCCGTCATCCCGGTGGGATGCCCTGTCGGGGTCTTTTCATCTTCGCACCCGGGAGGATGCCCTGTAGGGGTCTTTCGTCTTCGCGACCCGGGTGGATCATCTGTCGGTGTCTGTCGCCCCTAGCCCCCGGGGACATGATCTGTTGGGATCCCCCATCCTTGCCCCCCGGAGCAATACACTTTGGGGGTCCGTTGTCCTCGCGACACACGGGGCGCTGCTCTGTAGGGGGTCTGTTGTCCTTGCCCCAAGGGGGATGCCCTGTCGGAGTCCGCTGCCATCGCTACCCGGGATGCTCTGTTAGGATCCATCGTCCCTCTTTCTGGGGGATGATTTATCGGGGTCCCCGTCCTCGCCCCCCCCGGGGCAATGCTCTTCTGGGGTCTGTTGTCCCTCACTCCCGGGGCGATGGTCAGTAGGGATACGTCATACTCACCCCCGGGAGGTTGATCTTGCGGCGCCCGTCGCCCTCGGCCCTGGGGCGATGCTCTGTGGTGACCCTCGCCCTCGCCCTGAGGGGATGCTCTGTCGGGGTCTGTCATCCTGCCCCATGGGGATGCCCAGTCGGGGTCCGCCGTCCTCGCTCGGGGGGAGGCTCATCCCCCGTCCTGGGGTGACGCTGCAGTGCTTTATATCCACAATCGTGTGCTGCTCATGCCTGGAGGGTTTGTTTTGTCTAGCTAGACAGCGCCTTTCCCCATCGGTGAGCTGCTTCCACTATGCTACTTGCAAGCTGCTGCTCCTCTCTCCCCCCAGGCTGCCTCGGCCGCTTTAGCTGCTTCTGCTTGCTTAGATGCTGCTTCTGCCCCCCACTTTGCTTAGGCTGCTTCGCTTTTATTTTTCCTTCCCTTATTAGCTAGAAATACCACGTGAACCTGATCATGGATGACCTGGAACATCAAGAAACGCCGGGCTCCTGCTCGTGAAAAGAATTACGCTGCTTTCTGCCCTCCCCCGCACCGGAGACGCCCTGAGGCTGTACATCCACTCGGACGGGTGAAGTTTGCCAAGGCCACCCGTGGCTGTTTTTTTCTTGCTGCGTTAGTGAGATTTTTCTGTGTGTTTGCTAAATAAACAAGTGCTTTCGACTTTTTCTCTGAGGAAAATCTTCCCAAAGCCGGTGGTGGGAGTGGAAAGAGTTTGGAGAGTTTGTTGCTTAAGGGGTTCCTTTTGGAGATTCTTCCCCTAATTTGCTCTTAAACCAGGACACGCCCGTATCTGCCCTTATCCCGGGGGATGCTCTGTTCGCGTCCGTGGTGCCCTGGGGGATGCTTTGCCGTTGTCAACCCTTCTCGCCCCCCAAGGCAAAGTTCTGTGGGGGTCTGTCGTTCTCGCCCCCCGGAGGGATGCTCTGTCGGGGTCCGGCTGCCCCGCCCCCCAGGGCGATGCACTGTTGCGGTCCCTTGTCCTCGCTTTGGGGGATGTCCTGTTGAGGTCCGGCTGCCATCGCACCCCGAAGGATCATCTGTCCGTGTCTGTCGCCCTCACCCCCGGGGAAATGCTCTATCGGGGTCCTCGCCTCGCTCCGGGGCGCATGCACTGTCACGCCCTGCTGCTCCCTACATTCCAGGGGCGATGCTGTTTTTGGGGTCTCTCATCCTCGCCCCCGGGGCAATACCCTTTCAGGTTCCGGCTATCCTCGCCCTCGGGGCGATTGTCAGTATGGATACATCGTCTTCACCTCAGTGGGATGCTCTGTCTGGGTCCATCATCCTCGCCCATGGGAGGATAATCTTTCAGGGCGCCCCGTCGCCCTCGTCCCGGGGGGATGTTCTGTTGGGGTCCGTCCATCCTTGCACCGGGGGATGCTCTTTCAGGGTCCGTCGCCCTCGCCCCCCCGGGAAGATGCTCTGTCGGAGATTGTCGCCCTCGCCACGGGGGATTATCTGTCGGGGTCCTCGTCCTTGCCCCCCGGGAGGATGACATTTCGGCATCTCGGCCGCCTTCGTCCCGGGGAGATGATCTTTCAGGGACCGCCGCCCCGGCACCGGTGGGGATGATCTGTCGGTGTCCGCTGCTCGCTGTTGGGGCGGTCCTCTGTCGAGGTCCATCGCCCTCGCCCTCGGGGATGGCCTGTCGGGGTCCGGCCGCCATCGCACCCGGGAAGATCATGTGTCGGTGTCAGTCGTCCTTGTTGCCAAGGCGATGCACTGTCGGGGTCCTCGCCTGGCGCCCCCTCAGAGTGATGCTCAGTCGGGGTCTGTCGCCTTTGCCCCAAGGAGGATGGTTTTCGCATCCGCCATCCTCGTCCCGGGGGGATGCTCTGTCAGTGTCCGTCGCCCTTGCCCCCCGGAGGGATGCCCTCTCAGCGTCTCTCGTCATCGCGACCCCGGAAGGATCAGATGTCGGTGTATGTTGTCCTCAACCCCGGGGCAATGCCCTGTCGGGGTCCCTCGTCCTCACCCCTGGAAAGATGATCTTTCATTGTCCATCGCCCCTCGTCCCGGGCGATACCCTGTCAAGGTCCAACCTCGTCGGCCCCGGGGCGATGCTCTGTCAGGGTCTGTCGCCCTCGCCCTCGGGGGGGATTGATGCCTTAAGTCTGGAGCTTTCTGTTCTGTCCCGTTGTGCTTAGGGTGGTGAAGACAAAATAGTCCAATTCCAGCTATTGATTCAAGGACAGTTTCTTAAAACTTTAGGCCTTAAGTATAAACAACGTGAGAAGAGGAGGGCGGGCCATCCAGGAGAAGAGGAGGATAACACCTACAATTTGAGACTATTAATTGGATGGCTGACTCCTGTATGTAAAATGAACTAAAGTTAGAAAAATGTAAAATCATGTGACCAAGCTCTCTTTTGCATCCACCTTGGAGCCACTGGCAAGGTAGGCCACGCTGTGGCACTGTTACTGCCAGGGTGTGGCCTTTGAAGGCCTTTCAATAAATACTCATTTTATTTCCCCTAACTCTGTGTGATCTCTGTTCCAGCTAAAAAAGCAACAGGATGATCTGTCAAGGTCCTCGCCCCGCCTCTCGGGGCAATAGACTTCAGGGACATGTCGTCCTCGCCTCCCGGGCGATGATCTGTCGGGGTCTGTCGTCCTCACTTTAGGGGGATGACTTTTTCGATGTCTGTCGCCATCGCACCGGGGAGTATCACTGTCGGTGTCCGGCTGCCTTCAACCCCCGGGGCAATACTCTGTCGGGTTCCCTCGCCCTCGCCCTCGGGGCAATGCTCTGTCAGGGTCCATCTCCCTCACCTCCCGGGATGTTCTGTCAGGGTCCAGCGCCCTCGTCCCAGGACGATGCTCTGTCGGGTCCGTCGTCCTCGCCCCCAAGGCAATACACTTTCGGGGTCGATTGTCCTCGCCCCTTGGGGGCGATGCTCTGTCTGGGTCTGTCGCCCCGCCCCACGGGGATGCCCCTTTCGAGGTTAGTCGCCCTCGCCCTCGGGCCATGCTCTGTTGGGGCCTGTTGTCCTCGCGACTGGCTGGATGTCTTGTCGGCGTCCGGCCGCCATCAGACCCGGAGGATCATTTGTCGGTGTCCATCGCCCTCAACCCCGGGGCAATACTCTGTCGGGGTCTCTCGCCCTCAACCCGGGAAGGTGATCTGTCAGGGTCTGTTGCCCTCGGCCCGCGTGGCAATACTCTGTCGGGGTCAGTCGTCCTGGCACCAAGGTGATGCTCTGTAAGGGTCCATCGTCCCTCCTCCCCAGGGTGATGCTCAGTCGGGTCCGGCTGCCTCGCCCCCCAAGGTGATGCTCTTTCTGCGGTACGTCATCCTTGCCCCGCGGGCAATACTCTGTCGGGGTCCGACGTCATCGCCTCTAGGGGGATCATCTGTCGGGGTCCATCATCCTCACCCCTGGGAGGATGATCTTTCGGCGTCCGCCACCCCCGTCCTGGGGGGATGTTCTGTCGGAGTCCGCCATCCTCAGCCACGGGGGGATTATCTGTCGGGGTCCTCGCCCTTGCCCCCCGGGAGGATGATCTTTCAGCATCCGTCACCCACGTCCCGGGAGATGATCTTTTCAGGACCGTCGCCCTCGCGACCGGGTGGAATGATCTGTCGGCGTCCGGCCGTCTTCGCTGTTGGGGCAGTCCTCTGTCGAGGTCCATCGTCCTCACCCTGGGGGATGGCCTTTCAGGGTCCTGGGCTGTCATCGCACCCGGGAAGATCATGTGTCAGTGTCAGTCATCCTGCTGCCGGGCGATGCTCTGTCAGGGGTCCCTCGCCCTCGCCCCCGGTGGAATGTTCCCTATTGGGGTCCGCCGTCCTGAACCCCCAGGGGGGATGCTCTGTTGGTGTCCGTCATCCTCGCCCCCTGGGACGATGCTCTTCGGGGTTTATCGTCCCTGCCCCAGAAGGATGCCCTGTGTGGGTCCATCATCCTCGCCCCTGGGAGGATGCTCTGTCAGGCTCCATTGTCCTCGCCCCCCGGGCAGTGATCTGTCGGGCTCTGTTGTCCTCGCCTTGGAGGGATCATCTGTTGGGGTCCGTCATCCTCGTCCCCGGGGAGATGCTCTTTAAGGGTCCGGCCGCCCTCACTTCCTGGAGGATGATCTGCCGGGGTCCCTCCTCCTCCCTCTTGGCTGGATATTCTGTCGGGGTCTGTCGTCCCGGGGGGATGCTCTGTCGGTGTTCGTCGCCCTCGCCCCAGGGCGATGCTCGGTGTCCAACCTCCTCGCCCTGAGGGAGGATCAGGGTGTTCGGCGTCTCCATCCCTTCTGTGTGGGGATGGTGGGGTTGGTCAGGACATCTCCGCCCGCTTCTGATTACTGGGGAAGGGTCCGGGTGGTCTCGGTGCTTACCTTGGAGGAGAGTGGGGAGGGTCTCCATGGAGCAGAGAAGTCTCTGGTGGGGTCTCTGCGCCCTTCGCTGCCGCCCTCCGATATAGTGGGTCAGAATCGCTCTCGCCCTGGTTCTTTGCTGGGATGAGTGGTCAGGTCATGTGCATCCTCCTTCTCTGCAACACAGAGGGCACGGGTGGTCTCCCCGGCCCACCTCACCTTTGGAAGGCTGGGGGCGCCAACTTGTTCCAGGGGAACATTGAGTAGTGCTGGGGAGCGGTGTTCTCCGCTGCCCTCGCCCTGGGGGCGATGTTCTGTCAGGGTCTGTCAGTCTTCGGGCCTGTGTCCATCGTCCTGGCCCACGGGGATGCACAGTCAGTGTCCACCCTCCTCACCCCAATGAGAAAACCGGGGAGCGGGGTGTCGCCATCGTTACCCTGCATGGAAATATGTATGTGGGGTGGGCGTGTCAGGTCACCAGCGGTCTTTCTCCTCCATTGAGGGGGGCCGGGTGATATGTGCCCATCAGCGGTGTAGGCTCTGGGGGTCTCCGTGGAGAAGAGTCATGGGTGGGGTCTCCGCTGTAAGACTTGCCGGGCAGACGGGCGCGAGAGGGATCTCCGCCCACTCCGTGGGTCTCCCTCCCCAGTGCGCTGCTCAGGGCTCCTCTCCCAGGGACCCCTCCTCCTCTTTCCACCGCTGCTGTGGACCCAAGCCAGCAAGGCTCTTTATATACTCCAGACCAAGCCCCGCCCCTTTCAGGCACAGCCAATAGGAGCCCAGAAACAAGCGTGGCGGGCTGAGCACCAGCGTTGCTCATTGTGATGGCACAAAGAGGAGGCGTGGCCACAGCGCGACCGAGCGCTCTGATTGGTCGGAAGGAGAAAGAGCAGAAAAGGGGCGTGGCTCGGGCCCGGGGTGGGAGGGGCAGGTGTGAGGGGAGTGTGGGGCAAGGCCAAGGGTCACACCGGGATTTTGGGAGCAGCTCCGGCGCTCCCGGTCCCTCCACAGCTCTCCTGGGCCCCTTTCGGCACTGCAAGAAACAGAGGAAGGGGGTCTCTGGGCGTCCCCAGCCCCATTCCAGGAGCTCCACAAGTGTCGACAGCGTGACGAGAAGTTGCAACACTTATGGCTACAAGGTCTTTTCAGGATTTATTCACCAATAACACACTGCCCACAAAGATATTTGTGTTTTTCATTCAATACTAAAGTTTTTTCTAATTGCAGTGGGAACTTTCTTAGCCAATCCTGTTCTGGCACACAGACCTATTCTATAGCTTTTTGTCTCATCTGCTGACTAATTTTATTCTTCTTTTATCATAAAAATCTACAGCTAAACTTTTTCTCACCTAAATACATCTCTGCTTTAATCTACATTTTTGCTTCTAGCACCTAAGTTGGAAGCATTTCCTGAGGCCTCCCGGGTCATATCCCTGTGTTCTTTTCTAGACTTTGATTGACAGGCCCAATGTCGAGAGAATTCCCTTGCATTTTTGAATTCTGTCTTCCTCTTCATGGGGCGGGGAGGCTGTGAGCTTGGTTTGGGTGGCTAGCGACTCATTATGAGAGTAAAGACCAGGCGCAGCACTTGATGTGATTTTTGCCAATTTTATTTTGGCCTTAGATTTTTTGAACTGGGACGATGGCCAGACCCCTTCGATTTGGGGGCCGGGCGGTCCCTCGCTGCCCTGGTGCTTGTCTGTCCTTAGCTTTGTTGAGCCGGGGTGGTGTCCGACCCCGTCCGATTTTTGGGAGGTCAGCTGTGCTCTCCATCCACCTTACCTTTGGCAGGCTGTGCTGTCTTTGTCACCTTTGGGCGGGGAGGGGAAAGAGCTCTCGGTGTGCGTCGTCCTCGCCCTCGGGGAGGCTCACCCCCTGTCCTGGGGTGACATTGTAGTGCTTTATATCCACAATCGCAGTGCTGCTCATGCCTGGAGGGTTTGTTTTGTCTAGCTAGACAGCCCCTCCCCATCGGGTTAGCTGCTGCTGCGCGCTTGCTTGCAAGCTGCTGCCCCTCTCCCCCCTGCACGGCCTCGGCTGCTTTTAGCTGCTTCTGCTTGCTTAGCTGCTGCTTCTGCCCCCCACTTTGCTTAGGCTGCTTCGCTTTATTTTTCCTTCCCTATTAGCTAGCAATACCACGTGAACCTGATCCTGGACGACCTGGAACATCAAGAAACGCCGGGCACCTGCTCGTGAAAAGAAATACGTGTTTCTGCCCTCCCCGCAGCGGAGACGCCCTAAGGCTGTACATCCACTCGAACGGGTGAAGTTTTCTGCGCCACCCGTGGCTGTTTTTTTTCTTTAGCGCTAGCGTAGATTTTTCGTGTCGCTTGCTAAATAAACGAGTTTTTTCGACTTTTCTCTGAGGAAAATCTTCCCGGCCAGTGGTGGAGGGGGAAAGTTTTGGAGGGTTTGTTGCTTAAGGGGTTCCTTTTCGATATTCTTCCCCTAATTTGCCCTTCACCAAGACATGCCTGTATGTGCCCTCACCCCGGGGCTGCATGCTTTGCCGTTGTCCACCTTTCTTGCCCCCCGTGGCAAAGTTCTGTCGGGGTCCGACGTCCTTGGCCCCCGGGGGATGCTCTGACGGGGTCCATCGTCCTCGGCCCCCCAGGGCGATGATCAGTCGGGGTCCGGCCGTCCCTCGCCTCTGGGGGATGCCCTGTCGGGGTCCATCATCATCGCACCGGAAGGATCATCTGTCCGTGTCCATCGCCCCTCACCCCCGGGAAATGCTCTGTCGGGTTCTATCGCCTCTTGTCTTGGGGGCGATGCACTGTCAGGGTCCGTCAGCCTCGTCCCGGGCAATGCTCTTTGGGGTCTGTCGTCCCTCGCCCCCAGGGCAATACCCTTTCAGGTTCCGGCCGTCCCTCTCCCCCGGGGCGATCGTCAGTATGGATACGCCCTCTTCACCCCAGTGGGATGCTCTGTCGGGGTCCATCATCCTTGCCCCTGGGAGGATGATCTTTCGGCGTCCGTCCACCCCCGTCCTGAGGGGGATGTTCTGTTGGAGTCCGTCGTCCCTCGCCATGGGGGGGATGATCTGTCAGGGTCCTTCGCCCTGCTCCCCGGGAGGATGACCTTTCGGCATCCATTGCCCACGCCCTGGGGAGATGATTTTTCAGGACCGCCGCCCTCGCACTCGGGTGGGATGATCTGTCGGCGCCCGCCGCTCTCGCCCTCGGGCGTGTCCTCTGTCGAGGTCCATCGTCCCTCGCCCCCCAGGGGGGATGGCTCTTCAGGTCCGGCCGTCATCGCACCCAGGAGGATCATGTTTTGGTTTCAATCGCCCTTGCCGGCCGGGTGCGATGCTCTGTCGGGGTCCCTCGCCCTCAGCCCCCCCGGAAGATGATCTGTAAGGGTCCAGCGCTTTCGCCTTGTGTGGAGAACGTCAGTGGGGATCTGTCGCCCTCACCCCCCCGGGGGGGATGCTCTGTCAGGGTCCTGGCCGTCCTCGCCTCTTGGGGGGATGCTCTGTCAGGGTCCGTTGTTCTCGCCCCCTAGGGCGATGCTCTGTCGAGGTCCATCGCCCCTCTCCGGGGGTATGCTCTGTTGTGCTCCGCCTTCCCTCGCCCCCCAGGGTGATGCTCTGTCGGGGTCCCTCATCCTCTCACTATTGGGATGCTCTATCTGGGTTCACCATCCTCGCCCCCCCGGGAGGATGATCTGTCGGGGTCCGCCATCCTCACACCGTGGGGATTCTGTGTTGGGGTCCGTTGTCCTTGTCCCGGGAGTGATGCTATGTCAGCGTCCCTCAGCCCCTCGGGAGGATGCTCTGTCAGGGTCCGTTGTCCTCATCCCCAGGGAGATGCTCTGTCGAAGTCCGCCATCGCCGCCCCGGGAGGATGCCCTGTTGGGGTCCTTCGCCTTCGCACCCGGGAGGATCATCTGTCGGTGTCCGGGCTTCCCTCGCCCCTGGGGGCATGATTTTTCGTGGTCCCTCGTCCCTCACCCCCTGGGGCAATGCAATTACGGTCGGCCGCCCTCGCCCCTGAGGGCATGATCTGTCAAGGTCCCTCGTCGTCGTCCCGGGGCAATACAGTTTTGGAGTCGGAGTCGGTCGCCCTCGCCCCGGGGTGATGGTCAGTAGAGATACGCTGCCCTCACCCCAGTGGGATGATATGTCGGGTTTGTTGTCCTCGCCCCAGGGAGGATGATCTTTCGGCGTCCGGCCGAACTCGTGCATCGTAGGAGATGCTCTGTCAGGGTCCGCCGCCCCCGCACTGGGGGGGGATGATCGGGTAAGGGTCCATCGCCCTCGCACTGGGGGGATGATCGGTAAGGGTCCATCGTCCCTCGGCCCCCTGGGCGATGCACTGTTGAGGTCCATTGTCCCTCGCCTTTGGGGGGATGCCCTGTTGGGGTCTCCTCGCCCTCGCCCCTGGGGCAATAAATTTCGAGTCCATTGTCCTCGTCCCTGGGGTGATGATCAGTAGGGATATGTCGCCCTCACCCCAGGGGGGGAGTGTGTTGGTTTCACGTGGTAAGGGGGGATGGGTGGTTTCACCTCAGGGATGGCTCCATCAGGTGGGGAGTGGGAGGCACTCTCCCGTCTCTGGGAGCTTTCCCTGTGAGCTGCTGGCACCAATCAGAGAGCTGATTTGGTGATGAACAGCTCGGAAAACCAAGGAAAAAGTTTTTTTTCTTTCACAAATCACAATTGCATCGAAGTTCATTGCCTCTTTCGGGTTCCCCCGGCCTCTGGATAAGTCGGAGGCTGTTGCTGGGGGCTCCGCCCGGCCCGGCTCGGGTCTGAGGTCTGGCCTGGCACCCCGGCTCTGCGGGGGGCCTGGCTCGAACCCTAGCCCCAGGCTCGGCAGAGGGAAGCCCGGCCAGCCCGGCCCGGCACCGGCTCTGCAGGGAGCTCCCCTGGCTTGGGGGGGCCGCTGGCCCGCGATGGCCCCAGCACCGCCACATGGCCCCAGCACCAGCCGCATGGTCCCAGCACCAGCCACATGGCTCCGGCCCTGCCGCCAGGCTCGGCTCGCCTTTCCACATGGCAGAGAAAGAACTTTAGCTGCCCACGTTTGTTTCTTTGTAATCTGGATACAATTGTAACTTCTTTGTGCCTGGATGGAGTCCTGGACCTCCTGAGTTCTACTGAATGAGAGGAGATGAAGCGTGGAGACTACAGAGGTCAGCGGGATGAAGACAAAGTTCCTGGTGTGAAGACATTGAAAAGATGCAAGTAGCTGAAAACCCTTTTTTGTGGGCTGTGGGGATTGTGACTTCACTAAAGTTCCTTTAAACTGTGGAAAATACATGGGGGGTTGAAATATTTGAGAAAAGAATCCTTTGTCGCCGAGGGAATGGGGGGTCTTTGTTCTGGAACTGGAATATGAACAGAGACATTTGATAGAGAAGCCAATGAAGAGAATTCTGTGTTTTTGCAGCCTGCCTTTAGAGGTGGTACCCCATGTGTGCATCGTAACCCATAACACGCTCTGGAAGGACTGTGTAAATGGGAGGAAAATTCATAGTCCCTGTGATTCTCGGTGGACGAGATTGTGAAGGTGAAGACACCCCCTAAGCCATAACCAGAAAAGGGACTTTTCTCTCTGAAGTAAACTGAACTGATTATTTGAGTGTATAACTGACTGAAGTGCTCTCTGTATGTATGTTGGTAAGAAATGTAGAATGAAGGGGAGGAGGGAACAATCTAGGAATTTTATCCTGAATTCTAATTCTTTTTTTTGTATTATTAATAAATTTCTTCTTGTACTTTTTTCAAGTTTTGAGCCTGCCTTGTCTCTACTCCCCGGGTCCTGTCTCAAAAAAGAAATTAAATATATTAATGCTGGCAAACCCAAGCCACACCGTGACAGGGAGGCTCTGTTGGGGTCCTCGCCCTCGCCCCCCAGGAGGATGATCTTTCAGCATCCGCCGCTCTCGTCCCGGTGAGATGCTCTGTCGGGGTCCGCTGCCCCTCGCACCAAGGAGATGATTGGTCAGGGTCTGTCGCCCTCGCCTTCGGGGCGATTTCTCTGTCGAGGTCAAAAGCCCTCGCCTCTGGGGGGATGCCCTGTCGGGGGTCTTTCGTCATCGCACCCAGGAGGATCATTTGTCGGTGTTCGTCGCCCCGCCTCGGGGCGATGATCTTTCAAGGTCCCTAGTTCTCCTCTCCCGGGCGATGCTCTGTCAGGGTCCCTCGTCCTCAGCCCCCCAGGAAGATGATCTGTCAGGGGTCCATTACCTCACCTTGGGACGATGCTCTGCTGGGGTTCGCCGTCCTCACACCGGGTGGATGCTCTGTCAGGGTCCGATGTTCTCGGCCCTGGGGGCAATGCTCTGTCGGGCGTCCTCGGCCGCCCTGCCCATGGGGGAGATGCCCTGTCGGGTTCGTCGCCATCGCGACCTGAGCGATGATCTGTCAGGGTCCTTGCGCCCTCCCGGAGGGGATGCTGTGTAGCGATCCATCATCCTCTCCCCCGGAGACGCTTCTGTCGGGGGTCCATCATCCTCATCTTCCAGGTGGATGCTCTGTCGGGTCCATCGCCCTCGCCCCAGGGGGCATCATCTGTCTCGTCCCTCGCCCTCGGCCCCGGGGCAATAGACTTTGGAGTCCCTCGTCCTTGCACCCGGGAGGATGATCTTTTCGCATCAGTCACCCTCGCCCCGGGGAGATGCCCTGTCGGGGTCCTTCAGGCTGCCATCGCACCCGGGTGAGGATCATTTGTCGGTGTCCGTCTTCCCTCACCCCCCAGGGCAATGCTCTGTCGGGTCTCTCGCCCTCGCCCTCGGGAGATGCTCTGTCAGGGTCCATCACCCTCATCCCGGGGCAATACTCTTTCAGAGTCCGCTCGCCCCTGCCCGGGCGATGGTCAGTAGGGATATGTCGCCCTCGCCCCAGTGGGATGCTCTACTGGGGTCCCTCGCTTTTTGCACCCCGGGAGGATGATCTTTCCAGCATTCGGCCGCCTCGTCCCAAGGGATGGTCTATTGGGGTCCACCGTCCTCACAGCTAGGAGGGATGCCCTGTCGGGTTCCGCTCGTCCCTCGCCCCCAGGGGGATGATCTGTCGCGGGTCCGCCTTCCTCAGCCCCCTGGAGTGATGCTCTGTCGGGGTCCTTCATCCTCTCACCTCTGGGATGCTCTATCTGGGTCCACCGTCATCGCCCCGGGAGGATGATCTTTTCAGGCGCCCTGTCGCCTCATCCCGGGACGATGATCTGTCGGGGTCCCGGCTGCCCTCGCCCCCGGGGGGGATTCTGTGTTGGGGGTCCGGCTGCCCTTGTCCCGGGAGTGATGCTCTGTCACGTCCCTCGCCCTCGCCCCTCGGGAGGATGCTCTGTCAGGGTTTGTTGTCCTCGCCCCTGGGGAGATGCTTTGTTGAAGTTCGCCATCGCCGCCCTCGGGAGGATGTCCTGTCGGGCTCTTTCGCCTTCGCACCCGGGAGGATCATCTGTCAGTGTCCATCGCTGGCCCCCAGGGACATGATCTGTTGGGGTCCCTCGCCCTCTCCCCCAAAGGCAATACACTTTCGAGTCCTTCTTCCGCTGCCCCAGGGCGGTGGTCAGTCGGGATTCATCGCCCTCGCCCCCAGGGGAGATGATCTGTCAGGGTCCGCTGTCCTCGCCTCCTGTGTGATCTCTCTGTCATGGTCCCTCGCCCTCGCCCCCCAGGGAGGATGCTCTGTCGGGGTCCTGGCCATCCTTGCCAAAGGGCAATGCTCTGTCGGGGTCCGGGACGCCCCTCGGCTTTGGGGGGATCATCTTCAAGGCCCGTCGCCCTCGCCCCGGGGCGATGCTGTCGGGGTTCCTCCATCTCTCCTTGAGGGGGATTCTTTGTCGCATGCTTCGGCCGGCCGTCCTGGAGGGATCATCTGTCAGGGTCCGGCTGCCCTTGCCCCCAGAGGGATGATCTGTCGGGGACCTCGCCCTTCCCCAGGGGGGATGTTCTCTCAGGGTCACTCGTCCTTGCCCCTTGTGGGGGATTTTTCTCTCGGGGTTCGTCGCTCTCGCCTGAGGGGATGCAGTGTCGCTGTCTCTCGGCCCTGGCCTCCGGGATGATGATCTTCCCGGCATCCGCCACCTTCGGCCCCGGGGCAATGATCTGACGATGTTCAACATCCTCGAACCAGGAGGATGCTCTGTCCGGGTCCGTCGCCATCGCCTCGCCACCTCTGACGGGGATCCGTATCTGCCTCCTCAATGTGCTTCACGGCCGCCTCGGCCCCAGGGTGATGTTCTGTCGGGATCCCTCCCTCGCCTCCTTGGGGGATATTCTGTCAGGGTGTGTTGCAGTCGCCCCAGGGGATCATCTGTCAGGGTCCTCGGCCGCCCTTGCCCCCAGTAGGAAATGCTCTGTCAGGGTTCTGTTGTCTTCGCCCCGCGTCCATCGCCCTGGCCCCGAGGGGGGATGCACAGTCAGTGTCCACCCTCCTCACCCCAATGAGAGGACCGGGAGCGGGTGCTGCCATCGCTACCCCTGCATGGAAATATGTGTGTGGGCGGGCGGTCAGGTCACCGCGGTCTTTCTCCACCACGGATGGGGGCCGGGTGATATGTGCTCATCGCGTGTAGGCTCTTGGGGGTCTCCGTGGAGCAGAGTCACGGGTGGGGTCTCCGTGCCCTTTCGCTGCCGGGCAGACGGGCGAGAGCGGATCTCTGCCCGCCCGTGGGTTCTTCCCCGTGCGCTGCTCAAGGCTCCTCTCCCAGGGACGCCCTCTCCTCTTTCCGCTGCCTGTCGCTGCTGAGGGACCCGAGCCAGCGGGGCTCTTTATATACCAAGACCAAGCCCCGCCCCTTTAAGGCACAGCCAATAGGGAGCTCAGAAACAAGCGTGGGTGGCTGAGCACCCAGCGTTGCTCATTGTGATGACACAAAGAGGAGGCGCATACAGCGTGACTGAGCTGCTCTGATTGGTCGGAAGGAGAAAGAGCAGCAAGGGGCGTGGCTCGGGCCCCGGGGTGGGAGGGGCAGGTGTGAGGGAGTGTGGGGCAAGGCCAAGGGTCACACCAGGATTTTGGGAGCAGTTACGGCGCCTCCCGTCCCTCCACAGCTCTCCTGGGCCCCTTCCAGCACTGCAAGAAACAGAGGAAGGGGTCTCTGGGCGTCCCAGACCCATTCCAGGAGTCGACAAGTGTCGACAGCGTGAAGAGAAGTTGCAACACTTATGGCTACAAGGTCTTTTCAGGATTTATTCACCAATAACACACTACAAACAAAGATATTTGTGTTTTTCATTCAATACTAAAGTTTTGTCTAATTGCAGTGTGAACTTTCTTAGCCAATCCCATTCTGGCACAAAGACCTAGTCTAAAACTTTTTGTCACATCTGCGACTAATTTTATTCTTTTTTTTATCATAAAATCTACAGCTAAACTTTTCTCACCTAAATACATCTCTGCTTTAATCTGCATTTTTGCTTCTAGCAACTAAGTTGGAAGCATTTCCTGAGGCCTCCGGTCAAATCCTGTGTTCTTTTCTAGACTTTGATTGACAGGCCCAATGACGAGAGAATTCCTTGCATTTTGAATTCCAAATGAATCTCACAGACCCGAGGCTCTCTTGTGACACAGTAGGGCCTGGTGGAACCAAGGGCAGCGTAGTGACACCCCAGAACCTCACGGAACCGTGCGTCCATCGTGACACAGCTGTGCTTGGGGAAAGGAAATCTCACTGCCAAAGCATTTCTGGCTGATAAAAGTTGGATTTGGGCCAGTTTTATCTGGGCCAACACCCAGGGTTGCTCGAGGGTCTCCATCCCTCTGGGCCTGGGAAATGCTCGAGGGGGTCGGGGGTTTTCTGTCCCTCTCCCTTGGGGTTGGGGTCTTCATCCCTCTGGGGACACCGCTGGGTCTCTGTCCCTCTCACTTTGGGATGAGTGCCCTTAGCATCGCCCGGTGTGACACAACTAGAGACCCCCAGCCCTGAGCATCCCTCGGTGTGAAATAGCCAGAGAACCCCAGCCCCGAGCATCCCCCGGTGTGACATGACCGGAGACCCCCCAGCCTCGCCATGCCCCAGTGTGAAACGGCCAGAGACCTCCAGCCCTGCCATTCCCTTCAGGAGAGGCCCGAAATCCCTCAGGAACGCCCGGGGAGGAGGGGGACGGAGACATTCCTGGGCCCCTTGTGCTCCCTGCCCGGCTGAGGGTCTCCGTCTTCCTCTTCATGGGGCGGGGGAGGCTTGGAGCTTGGTTTGGGTGGCGAGGGACTCGTTGCGAGAGTAAAGACCAGGCACAGCACTTGATGTGATTTTTGTCAATTTTATTTTGGCCTTAGCTTTTTTGAACCGGGGCGATGGCCAGACCCCTCCGATTTGGGGGGCCGGCGTGGTCAATCGCTGCCCCAGTGCTTGTCTGTCCTTAGCTTTGTTGAGCCGGGGTGGTGTCCGACCCCCTCCGATTTTGGGAGGCCGCTGTGCTCTCCATCCACCTTACCTTTGGCAGGCTGTGCTGTCTTTGTCACCTTTTGGCGGGAGGGGAAAGCGCTGTCGGTGTCGGCCGCCCTTGCCCTCGGGGAGGCTCACCCCTGTCCTGGGGTGACGTTGCAGTGCTTTATATCCACAATCGTGTGCTTCTCATGCCTGGAGGGTTTGTTTTGTCTAGCTAGACAGCCCCCACCCCATCGGGTGAGCTGCTGCCGCTGCGCTGCTTGCAAGCTGCTGCCCCTCTCCCCCGGCGCGGCTCGGCCGCTTTTAGTTGCTTCTGCTTGCTTAGCTGCTGCTTCGCCCCCACTTTGCTTAGGCTGCTTCGCTTTATTTTTCCTTCCCTTATTAGCTAGCAATACCACGTGAACCTGATCCTGGACGACCTGGAACATCAAGAAACGCCGGGCTTCGCTCGTGAAAAGAAATACGCTGCTTCTGCCCTCCCCGCACCGGAGACGCCCTGAGACTGTACATCCACTCGGACGGGTGAAGTTTACTACGTCACCCCGTGGCTGTTTTTTCTTGCGTTGGGGTGAGATTTTTCTGTGTGTTTGCTAAATAAACAAGTTTTTTCGACTTTTTCTCTGAGGAAAATCTTCCCGAAGCTGGTGGTGGAAAGGGAATAGTTTGGAGAGTTTGTTGCTTAAGGGGTTCTTTGGAGATTCTTCCCCTTATTTGCCCTTTAAACCAGGACACGCCTCTATCTGCCCTCACCATGGGGGATGCTCTGTCCGTGTCCGCTGTTTCTCCCTGGGGCTATGCTCTGCTGATGTCCACCCTTCTAGCCCACGGGACAATGTTCTGTCAGGGTAGTCTTCTCGCCCTTCTGGCAATGCTCTGTCAGGGTCCCCGTCATCCCTCGCACTGGGGCGATGCTCTGTCAGGGTCCGGCTCGCCCCGCACCTGTGGGGCATGATCTCTAGGGATCCATCGCATACTTGCCCCCAGGGAGGATGATCTTTCACGTCCCTGGCTCTTGTCCCGCGGAGATGCTCTCTCACCAGGGGATGATAGGTGAGGGTCCGCTTTCCTCGCCGGGCGAATGCTCTGTCAAGGTCCATTGTCCTCGAACAGAGGGATGCCTTGTGTCCGGGTCAGTCGCCATCGCACCCAGGGAGGATCATCTGTCAGTGTCCCGCTGTACTCAACCCCCAGGCCAATGCTCTGTCGAGTCCCTCTTCCTCGCCTCAGGGGCGATGACTCTGTCAGGGTCTGTCGCTCTAGCCCCACAGGGGATGTCTCTGTCAGGGTCCGGCTGTCTCGAGGTCCGTCATCCTCCTGGGGGCGGTCAGGGATACACCATACTGCCCCAGGAGGATGATCTTGCAGGGCCTGTCGTCTCACCCTCGGAAGATGATCTGTCGGGGTCTGTCGTCCTTACCTCGGGGGATGATCTGTCGAGTGTCCCTCATCCTCGCCCCTCAAGAACAATACACTTCTGGGGATCCATCGCCCTCACTTTCTGGGGCGATAGTCAGTAGGGCTATCGGCATACTGCCCCCTAGGAGGTTGATCTTGCATCCATCGCCTCGCCTTGGGGCGATGCTCTGTCCGAGGACATTAGTCCCTCGCCTCAAGGGATGCTCTGTTGGGGTCTGTCGACTCCGCCCCCACGGGGATGCCCTGTCAAGGTCCTCGCCATCGCACCCCGGGGAGATCATCTGTCGGGTGTCCTCGCCCCTGCACTTGGGGCATGATCTGTCGGGGTCCCTCGCCCCTCGCCCCCAACGGGAGGATGATCTCTTTCAAGGCCTCGCCACCTCGGGCCCCGGGGAGATGCTCTGTCATGGGCTGTCATCCCCGCACTAGGGGGATGATCGGTCACGTCCGCTCGCCCCGGGCGATGCTCTGTCAGGGTCCATCGCCCTCGCACTCCCCAGGGGCATGATTTGTCAGGGTCCTCGCCCCTCTCGGGCAAACACTTTCGAGTCTGTCGCCCTCGCCCCGGGTGATGGTCAGTAGGGATACGCTGCATCGTCCCCCAGTGGGATGCTCTTTCGGGTCCGCTGCCCTCACCTCCGGGAGGATGATCTTTTCGCATCCGCCGCCTCGTCCCCAGGGGGATGTTCTCCCGGGTTCGCCTCGCGACTGGGGATGCACTGTCAGGGTCCGCCGCCCTCACCCCCCGGGAAGATGCTCTGTTGAGGTCCGGCTGCCCTCGCCTCCCGGGGGATGCTCTGTCGGTATCGCCGCCCTCGCCCTCGTGGGCATGACTCTGTCGGGTCCTCGCCCTCCGCCCCCGGGGCCAATGCACTTTCGAGTCCGGCTGCCCCCGCCCCGGGCGATGGTCTGTAGGGATATGTTGTCCTCGCCCCTGGGGAGGCTCTGTCGGGATCCCCATCACCGCACTGGGGGATAATCTGTCAGGGTCCATCGCCCCTGCCCCCCAAAGTGATGCTCTGTCGAGGTCCATCGCCCTCGCCCCTCAGGGGGATGATCGTTCGAATCCGCTATCTCACCCCAGGAGGATACGTGTCGGGTCCGCTGCCCTCGCACTGCATGCATGCTTTGTCGGGCTCCCTCATCCTCGCCCCCAGGGCGATATCTGTGCAGGGCCATCGTCCTCGGCCCCAGGGGCTGATGCACTGTTGGGGTCCGGCTGCCCCGCATCAGGGGGATGTTCTGTCGCTGATCTCGCCCCTCGCCCCAGGGAGGATGCTCTGTAGGGGTTCTCGCCCTCGCCTCGGGGCAATGCTCTGTAGGGTCCATGTCATCAGCCCCTCTAGAGGATGATCTGTCGGTGACCCTCTCCTTCCCCTGGAAGATAGTCTGTCGGGGTCCGCTGTCCTGGCCTCGCGGGGATGATCTGTCAGGGTCCATCGTCCTCTCCCCGGGGTGATGCTCTGTTGGGGTCCGTTGTCTCACCCCCGGGGGATGCTCTGTCAGGCTCTGTTGTCCCTGCCCCCAGGAGAATGCTCTGTCGCAGTCCATCGTACTGCCCCCGGGCAATGGTCTGTCAGGGGTCCGGCCTCCTTGCTCCTGGGGAATCATCTGTCGGGGTCCGCTATCCTCGCCACCTCGGCGATGTTCTTTCGGGGGCCTGTCGCCCTCATCCCGGGCAATGCTCTGTCGGGATCCCTCCTCCTCTCCCTGGGGAGCGATACTCTCTGTCGGGGTGCTGCAGTCGCCTCGGGGATCATCTGTCAGGGTCCGGCTGTCCTCACCCCCAGGGGATGCTCTGTCGGGTCCTTCATCCTCGCCCCCAGGGCCAATGTTCGGTCGGGGTCCGACATCCTCGGCTTGAGGAGATCATCTCGGCATCCGCCGCCCCTGCCACCGGGCGATGTTCTGTCGGGGTCCCTCCTCCTCTCCTTGAGGGGGATGCTCTGTTGGGGTTCGTCACTGTCGCCCCGGAGGGATCATTCTCAGGGTCCATCGCCCGCCCCCGGAGAGATGATCTGTTAGGGTCCCTCGCCCCTCGCACGGAGGGATTTTTCTCGGGGTCCTCTTCCTCGCACTGGGAGGATGCTCTGTCGGGCTCCATCGCCCTCGCCCTCGGGGACGATGCTCTGTCGGGTCTCGCCATCCCCGCACCATGGGGGATCATCTGTTGGGGTCCCCGCCTCCCTCGCATCGCGGGGGATGCTCTGTCGGGGTCCGCTAGCTCTCGCCTCTTGGGGGATGATCTGTCGGGGTCCCTCCACCTCCTCTTGGCTGGATACTCTGTCGGGGTCTGTCGTCCCAGGGGGATGCTCTGTCGGGTCTGTCATCCTGGCCCCTGGGGATGATCTGTCGGTGTCCGCTCGCCCTCGCCACGGGGCGATGCTCTCTCGGGTGTCAGACCCTCCCTGCCCTGAGGGAGGATCAGGGTGTCTCGTCGCCTCCATCCCTTCTGTGTAGGGGATGGTGGGTTGGTCAGGACATCGCTGCCCGCTTCCCATTACTGGGGAAGGGTCCGGGTGGTCTCGGGTGCTTACCTTGGGGTGAGTGGGGATGGTCTCCCTGGGAGGGAGAGCAGTCTCTGGTGGGGTCTCCCTGCACCCCTTAGTTGCCACTCCTCCACTACAGAGGGGTCAGGATCATCTCGTCCCCTGGTTCTTTTGCTGGGGGATGAGTGGTCAGGTCATGTCCATCCTCCTTCTCTGCAACACAGAGGGCACGGGTGGTCTCCGGGTCCACCTCACCCCTTGGCAGGCTGGGAGGCGCCTGCCCATTCCAGGGGCAACACCGAGTAGTCCTGGGGAGCGGTGTCTCCGCTGCCCTCGCCCCTGGGGGCGATGTTCTGTCAGGGTCTGTCGTCTTCGCCCCGTGTCCATCGCTCTGGCCCCAGGGGGATGCACTGTCAGTGTCCACCCTCCTCACCCCAATGAGAGGACCGGGAGCGGGTGTCGCCATCGTTATCCCATGGAAATATGTGTGGGGCGGGCGTGTCAGGTCACCGCGGTCTTCCTCCACCATGGATGGGGCCGGGTGATCTGTGCTCATCGCGGTGTAGGCTCCGGGGGTCTCCGTGGGAGCAGAGTCACGAGTGGGGTCTCCGCGCCCTTTCGTTGCCGGGCAGATGGCGCAGAGCGGATCTCCGCCCGCCCGTGGGTCTCCTCCCGTGCGCTGCTCGGGGCTCCTCTCCCAGGGACCCTCCTCCTCTTTCCGCTGCCTGTTGCTGCTGAGGGCCCCGAGCCAGCGGGCTCTTTATATACCAGACCAAGCCCCGCCCCTTTCAGGCACAGCCAATAGGAGCCCAGGAACAAGCGTGGGGGCGAGCACCCAGCGTTGCTCATTGTGATGTCACAAAGAGAGGCGACACAGCGTGACTGAGCGCTCTGATTGGTCGGAAGGAGAAAGAGCAGAAAGGGGCGTGGCTCAGGCCCCGGGGTGGAGGGCAGGTGTGAGGGCAGGTGGGGGCGGGGCCAGTCACACCAGGATTTTGGGAGCAGCTCCGGGGCCCTCGCCTCCACAGCTCTCCTGGGCCCCTTTCGGCACTGCAAGAAACAGAGGAAGGGGTCTCTGGGCGTCCCAGCCCCATTCCAGGAGTCGACAAGTGTCGACAGCGTGACCAGAAGTTGCAACACTTATGGCTACAAGGACTTTTCAGGATTTATTCACCAATAACACACTGCCAACAAAGAGATTTATGTTTTTAATGCAATACTAAAATTTTGTCTAATTGCAGTGTGAACTTTCTTAGCCAATCCTGTTCTGGCACACAGACCTAGTCTAAGACTTTTTGTCACATCTGCGACTAATTTTATTCTTCTTTTTATCATAAAATCTACAGCTAAACTTTTCTCACCTAAATACATCTCTGCTTTAATCTACATTGTTGCTTCTAGCACCTAAGTTGGAAGCATTTCCTGAGGCCTGCGGTCAAATCCTGTGTTCTTTTCTAGACTTTGATTGACAGGCCCAATGTCGAGAGAATTCCTTGCATTTTGAATTCCAACAGAATCTCACAGACCCGAGGCTCTCTTGTGACACAGTAGGGCCTGCTGGAACCAAGGGCAGCGTTGTGACACCCCAGAACCGCACGGAACTGAGCGTCCATCGTGACACAGCGGGGCCTGGGGAAAGGAAATCTCACTGCCAAAGCATTTCTGGCTGAGAAAAGTTTGATTTGGGCCAACACCCAGGGATGCTCGAGGGTCTCCATCCCTCTGGGCCTGGGAAATGCTCGAGGTGGCCGGGGGGTTTCTGTCCCTCTCCCTTGGGGCTGGGGTCTTCATCCCTCTGGAGACACCGCAGGGTCTCTGTCCCTCTCACCCGAGGATGAGCGCCCCGAGCATCCCCCGGTGTGACACGGCCAGAGATCCCCAGCCCTGAGCATCCCCCGGTGTGACACGGCCAGAGACCTCCAGCCCTGCCATTCCCCTCAGGTGAGGCCCGAAACCCCCCAGACCGCCCAGGGAGGAGGGGAACAAAGACATCCCTCGGCCCACCGCGCTCCCTGCCCGGCTGAGGGTCTCTGTCTTCCTCTTCATGGGGCGGGGGGGGCTTTGAGCTTGGTTTGGTTGGCGAGGGACTCGTTGCGAGAGTAAAGACCAGGCACAGCACTTGATGTGATTTTTGCCAATTTTATTTTGGCCTTCGATTTTTTGAAGCGGGACGATGGCCAGACCCCTCCAATTTGGGGGGCCGGCGCGGTCCCTCGCTGCCCCGGTGCTTGTCTGTCCTTAGCTTTGTTGAGCCGGGGTGGTGTCCGACCCCCTCCGATTTTGGGAGGCCGCTGTGCTCTCCATCCACCTTACCTTTGGCAGGCTGTGCTGTCTTTGTCACCTTTTGGCGGGGAGGGGAAAGCGCTGTCGGTGTCCGTCATCCTTGCCCCCGGGGGGAGGCTCACCCCCTGTCCTGGGGTGACGTTGCAGTGCTTTATATCCACAATCGTGTGCTGCTCATGCCTGGAGGGTTTGTTTTGTCTAGCTAGACAGCGCCCCTCCCCATCGGTGAGCTGCTGCCGCTGTGCTGCTTGCAAGCTGCTGCCCCCTCTCCCCCCCTGCGCGGCTCGGCCGCTTTTAGCTGCTTCTGCTTGCTTAGCTGCTGCTTCTGCCCCCCACTTTGCTTAGGCTGCTTCGCTTTATTTTTCCTTTCCTTATTAGCTAGAAATACCACGTGAACCCGATCCTGGACGACCTGGAACATCAAGATACGCCAGGCGCCTGCTGATGAAAAGAAATACGCGTTTCTGCCCTCCCCGGCACGGGAGATGTCCTGAGGCTGTACATCCACTCGGACGGGTGAAGTTTGCTGCGTCAACCTTGGCTCTTTTTTTCTTGCGTTGGAGAGAGATTTTTCTGTGTGTTTGCTAAATAAACAAGTGTTTTCGCCTTTTTCTCTGAGGAAAATCTTCCCGAAGCCGGTGGTGGGAGAGGCAAGAGTTTGGAGAGTTTGTTGCTTAAGGGGTTCCTTTTGGAGATTCTTCCCCTAATTTGCCCAAAACCAGGACACGCCCGTATCTGCCCTCACCCCGGGGGATGCTCTGTCCGTGTCCGCGGTTGTCCCGAGGCGATGCTCTGCCGTTGTCCACCCTTCTCGCCCACGGGGCAATGTTCTGTCGGGGTCCGTCATTTTCGGCCCCGCGGCGATGCTCTGTCTGGGACCGACGTCCTCGACCACGGGGAAATGCTCTGTCAGGGTCCGTCGTCCTCGCCCCCGGGGCGATGATCTGTCGGGTTCCGTCTTCCTCGCTCACGGGGGATGCTCTGTCAGGGTCCGTCGTCCTCGCCCCTGGGGGCATGATATGTCGGGGTCCCACGTCCTCGTCCCCAAGGCAATACAATTTCGGAGTCCTTTGTCCTCGGCCCCGGAGCTATGGTCAGTAACGATACCTCGTCCTCGCCCCCAGGGCGATGCTCTGTCGGGGTCCGTCGTCCTCGCCCCCGAAAGGATCATCTGTCGGGGTCCGTCATCCTCGCCACCTCGACGATGTTCTTTCGGCGTACGTCACCTTGGTCCCTGGGCGATGCTCTGTCAGGATCTTTCCTCCTCTCCTTGCGCGGATACTCTCTCGGGGTGGGTCGCAGTCGTCCTGCTGGATCATCTGTCAGGGTCCGTCATCCTCGCCCCGGGGCGATGCTCTCTCAGGGTCTGTCTTCTTCACCCCGTGTCCATCGTTCTGGCCCAGGGGGGGATGCACTCTAAGTGTCCACCCTCCTCATCCCAAGCAGAGGACCAGGGAGCGGGGTGTCACCATCGTTATGCGTGGAAATATGTGTGTGGGGCGGAGCGTGTCAGGTCACGGCGGTCTTCCTCCACCATGGATGGGGGCCGGGTGATCTGTGCTCATCGCGGTGTAGGCTCCGGGGGTCTCCGTGGTGCAGAGTCACGAGTGGGGTCTCCGCGCCCTTCGTTGCTGGGCAGGCGGCACAGAGCGGATCTCCGCCCGCTCCGTGGGTCTCCTCCCGGTGCGCTGCTCGGGGCTCGTCTCCCAGGGACCCCTCCTCCTCTTTCCGCCGCCGTCTCTGCTGAGGGCCCGAGCCAGCGGGGCTCTTTATATACCCAGACCAAGCCCCGCCCCTTTCAGGCACAGCCAATAGGAGCCCAGGAACAAGCGTGGGGGCGGAGCACCCAGCGTTGCTCATTGTGATGTCACAAAGAGGAGGCGTGGCCACAGCGTGACCGAGCGTTCTGATTGGTCGGAAGGAGAAAGAGCAGAAAAGGGGCGTGGCTCAGGCCCGGGGTGGGAGGGGCAGGTGTGAGGGCGGGGTGGGGCGGGGCCAGGAGTCACACCAGGATTTTGGGAGCAGCTCCGGGCCCTCGTTCCCTCCACAGCTCTCCTGGGCCCCTTTCGGCACTGCAAGAAACAGAGGAAGGGGTCTCTGGGCGTCCCAGCCCCATTCCAGGAGTCGACAAGTGTCGACAGCGTGACCAGAAGTTGCAACACTTATGGCTACAAGGACTTTTCAGGATTTATTCAGCAATAACACACTGCCAACAAAGAGATTTATGTTTTTAATGCAATACTAAAATTTTGTCTAATTGCAGTGTGAACTTTCTTAGCCAATCCTGTTCTGGCACACAGACCTAGTCTAAGACTTTTTGTCACATCTGCGACTAATTTTATTCTTCTTTTTATCATAAAATCTACAGCTAAACTTTTCTCACCTAAATACATCTCTGCTTTAATCTACATTTTGCTTCTAGCACCTAAGTTGGAAGCATTTCCTGAGGCCTCCGGTCAAATCCTGTGTTCTTTTCTAGACTTTGATTGACAGGCCCAATGTCGAGAGAATTCCTTGCATTTTGAATTCCAACAGAATCTCACAGACCCGAGGCTCTCTTGTGACACAGTAGGGCCTGGTGGAACCAAGGGCAGCGTTGTGACACCCCAGAACCGCACGGAACTGAGCGTCCATCGTGACACAGCGGGGCCTGGGGAAAGGAAATCTCACTGCCAAAGCATTTCTGGCTGATAAAAGTTTGATTTGGGCCAACACCCAGGGATGCTCGAGGGTCTCCATCCCTCTGGGCCTGGGAAATGCTCGAGGTGGCCGGGGGTTTTTCTGTCCCTCTCTTTTGGGTTTGGGGTCTTGTCCCATGCTAGTGTTATGACTACCTCTCTACTTGCCCACTCCCCCTCTGTCTGCACGGTGCTTCTGCCGCATGCTCCTCCCCCGGCCCTAGTAGGCCCCCGGCTGCTGTCAGCTGCTGCCTGCTGCTTTTTGGCTGCTGCTTCTGCTGGCCTGCTGCTTCTGCTTTTGCTGCCACTTTTGCCCCCTAGCTTTTGCCCAAGTTTTCCTGCCCCCAGCTGCTCCTTCTTTCTCTCCCTTCTTCCCCTCATCCCCAAGATCTGCACCGGGGTTCGGACGGAGGCATCTGAACATCACAGACTGCCTCTGGAAGCCTGCCAAAGAAGCTTTGCACCCTTCCCGGCAGGGACTGACCGAGCTAGTCCATCCTCGCTCACCTTGGTGAAAACGTTTTGTGCCATCTGGGGATCGTTCTTTTCTGGTGCTGGGAAGTGTTTGTTAAAATAAACAAGTTTTTCCCATTTTTTTTGCCTCGAGGAAGTTCTTCCCAACCCGGGTAGTGGAGGGGAAGGAGTTCTGGGGGTTTATTTTCCTAGGGGGACTTCTTTTGAGATATTTCCCATAAATTTCTCCAAAACCGGGACAGGTCTTCATCCCTCAGGGGACACCGCAGTGTCTCTGTCCCTCTCATCCTGGGATGAGCTTCCGAAAGCATCCCCCTCGTGTGACACGGCCAGAGACCCCCAGCCCCGAGCATCCCCCGGTTTGACATGGCCAGAAACCCCCAACCCTGAGCATATCCCAATGTGACATGACCAGAAACCCCCAGCCCTGAGCATCCCCCCGGAGTGACATGACCAGAGACTCCCCAGCCCAGCCATGCCCCCAGTGTGACACGGCCAGAAACCTCCAGCCCTGCCATTCTCTTTCAGGAGAGGCCCGAAACCCCCCCAGGACCGCCCAGGGAGGAGAGGGACGGAGACATCCCTGGGCTCGCTCTCTGCCCGGGCTGAGGGTCTCCATCCTCCCTCTTCATGAGGCGGGGGGCTTTGAGCTTGGTTTGGGTGGTGAGGGACTCGTTGCAAGAGTGAAGACCAGGCAGAGCTCTTGATGTGATTTTTGCCAATTTAATTTTGGCCTTAGCTTTTTTGAACCAGGGCGATGGACAGAACCCTCCCGATTTGGGGGGCCGGGTGCGGGTCCCTCGCTGCCACGGTGCTTGTCTGTCCTTAGCTTTGTTGAGGCGGGCGTGGTGTCCGACCCTCCGATTTTGGGAGGCCGCTGTGCTCTCCATCCACCTTATCTTTGGCAGGCTGTGCTGTCTTTGTCGCTATTTGGAGGGGAAGCGAAAGCGCTGTCGGTGTGTGTCGCCCTTGCCCCCCGGGGCGCAGGCTCATACCCTGTCCTGGGGTGACGTTGCTGCTTTACATCCACAATCCTGTGCTGCTCATGCCTGGAGGGTTTGTTTTGTCTAGCTAAACAGCCCTCCCCATCGGGTGAGCTGCTGCCGCTGTGCTGCTTGCAAGCTGCTGCCCTCTCCCCCCCGCGTAGGCCTCGACTGCTTTTAGCTACTTCTGCTTGCTTAGCTGCTGCTTCTGTCCCCCACTTTGCTTAGGCTGCTTTGCTTTATTTTTCCTTCCCCTTATTAGCTAGCAATACCACGTGAACCTGATCCTGGACGACTTGGAACATCAAGAAATGCCGGGCGGCTGCTCATGAAGAGAAATATCTGCTTTGCCCTTCCCGCACCGGAGACGCCCTGAGGCTGTACATCCACTCGGACGGGTGAAGTCTACTGCATCACCCATGGCTTTATTTTTACTTGCGTTTTGGGCGAGATTTTTCTGTGTGTTTGCTAAATAAACAAGTGTTTTTCGAGTTTTTCTCTAAGGAAAATCTTCTCGGCCGGGTGGTGGGAGGGGGAAGAGTTTGGAGAGTTTGTTGCTTAAGGGGTTCCTTTTGGAGATTCTTCTCCCTAATTTGCCCTAAACCAAGACACGCCCGTGTCTGCCTTCACCCCGGAGGATGCTCTGTCCCTGTCTGCAGTTTCCCCGGGGCGATGTTCTGCCATCGTCTCCTCCCTTCTCGCCCCCACGGGGGTAATGTTCTGTAGGGGTCCGCCGTCCTCGGCCCCGGCCGGGCGGTGCTCTGTCTGGGACCGACGCCCCGCCCCACGGGGGATGCTCTGTCACGGTGTATCGCCCTCGCCCCCTGGGGGCAATGATCTTTCGGAGTCCGCCTTCTTCGCCCCCGGGAGATGCTCTGTCAGGGTCCGGCCGTCCCCGCCCTCAGGGCATGATCTGTTGGGGTCCCTCGTCCCCGTCCCCAAGGCAATACAATTTCGGGAGGCCTTCTTCCTCGGCCCTGGAGCAATGGTCACTAGGGATACATCGTCCTCGCCCCTTGGGGCATGATCTTTTGGGGTCCTCGTCCTCGCCCCCCGGGGCCATACACTTTCGAATCCGGCCGCCCTCGGCCCTGGGTCGATGGTCAGTAGGGATACGTTGTTCTCGCCCACGGGGGAGGCTCTGTCGGGGTCCCTCATCCTCGCCCCTGGGAGGACGATCTTCGGCGTCCACTGGGCCGCCGTTGTCTCAGGGCAATGTTCTGTTTGGGTCCCTCGTCCTCGCTCCCGAGGCAATGCTCTGTCGAGGTCCATCGTCCTCTTCCCGGGGAGATGCTTTGTCGGGGTTCGCTCGTCATTGTACCCAGGAGAATCATGTGTCGGTGTCCATTGTCCTCGTCCCTGGGGCAATTCTCTGTCAGGGTCTGTCGCCCTCGTCCCAGGGCAATGCTCTGTCGGGGTCCGCTGCCTTCACACTGGTGGGATGCTTTTTCAGGGTCCGACGTCCTTGGCCCCTGGGGGCTGATGCTCTGTCGGGGGTCCGTTGTCATCGCCTTTGGGGGGATCATGTGTCGGGGTCCGCCGGCCCTCTCCCCCACGGCGATGATCTTTTCGGCATCTGTCAGCCCTCTACCCGGGGGGGGATGTACTCGGGGTCCCTCGTCCACGCCCCTGGGTGGATGCTCTCTCTGGGTCCCTCGCTTCGCCCCCGTGGTAATGCTCTGTTGGGGTCCGGCTGCCCCGCCCCCCCGGTGGGGGATGCTCTGTCGGGGTCCATCATTGTCGCACCGAAGGGATGTTCTGTTGGGGTCCGATGTCCTCGGCCCCGGGGCGATGCTCTGTCAGGGTATCTGGCCCTCATCCCAGGACGATACTCTGTAAGGGTATGTCACCCTCGTCCCGGAACTCTTGCTCTTTCGGGGTCCATCATCCCTCGCCCCGGGGGGATGCCCTGTCAAGGTTTCTCATTATCTTACCTGGAAGGATCATCTGTCGGTGTCCATCGTCCTTCCCCTGGGGCAATGCCCTGTCGGGGTCCCTCGTCCTCGCCCTGGGAAGATGATCTGTCAGGGGTCCATCTCCCTCATCCCGGGCGATGCTTTCTGTCAGGGTGCGACGCTGCCAGCCCTGGGCGTTCTATCAGGGTCTGTCGTCCTCGCCCCTCGGGGGGATGATCTGTCGAGGTCCTCGTCCTCGCCCCCCCCGGGCAATACACTTCCAGGGATCCGTCGCCCTCAGCTCCTGGGACGATGGTCAGTAGGGATATGGCATACCGCCCCAAGGAGGATGATCTTAGGCGTCCGGCCGCCCTTGGCTCCGCGGCGATGCTCTGTCGGGACCCGCCCTGGCCCTAATGGGATGCTCTGTAGGGGACTGTAATCTCGCCCCACGGGGATGCTCCCTGTCGGAGTCCGTCATCCTCACCCTCGGGAGAGCGATGCTCTGTCAGGGGTCCATCGTGCTCGCCCCGGGAGATGCCTGCCGGGGATCCATCCTCATTGCACTCGGGAGGATCATTTGTCGGTGTCCGCTGTCCTCAACCTAGCGGGCAATGCTCTGTCGGGGTCTGTAGTCCTCGCCCCCATGGGTATGCCCTGTCGGGTCCATCGTCCTCGCCTCTTGGAGCGATGATCTGTCGGGGTCTCTCTTGCTCGCACCGGGGGGATGCCTTGTCGGGGGTCCGTCTTCATCGCACCCGGGAGGATCATTTGTCAGTGTCCGTCGTCCTCAACCCTGAGGCTATGCTCTGTCGGAGTCCTCGCCCTCGCCCTAGGGCGATGCTCTGTCAGGATCCGCTCTCCCTTGTCTCTCGGGATGCTCTGTCAGGGTCCATCGCCCTCGTCCCTGGGCGATGCTCAGTCGGGGTCCGCTCATCTTCACCCCCTGGGGCGATGGTGTGTCGGGGTCCTGTCCTCACCCCAACAGGGGGATGCCTTTGTTGAGGGTCCGCTGTCATCGCACCCCCGGAGGATCATTCGGTCGATATTTGTCGCCCCTCAACCCCGGGGCAATGATCTGTTAGGGGTCCTCGCCCTCGCCCCCCAGGGCGATGCTCTGTCGGGGTCTGTCATCCCTCAGCCCCGGAGGATGATCTTTACGTCCGTCACCCTCATCCTGGGGGATGCTGTGTCTGGGTCCATCGTCCTTGCCCCAAGGGGGATGCCCTGTCGGGGTCTTTTCGCCTTCGCATCTCGGGTGGATTATTTTTCATGTCTAGTCGCCCTCGCCCCCCCCGGGGACATGATCTTTCGGAATCCCCCGTTCTCATCCCTGGGGCATTACACTTTTGGGGTCTGTTGTCCTCGCACACGGGGCGCTGCTCTGTAGGGGTCTGTTGTCCTTGCCCCCACGGGGATGCTCCTGTCGGGGTCCGTTGTCCTCGTTATCCCGGGGATGCTCTGTCAGGATCCGTCGGCCCTCGCCATCTGGGGGATGATTTATCGGGGTTCCCCGTCTTCAGCCCCCGGGCAATGCACTTCTGGGGTCCTTCATCCTCACTCCCGGGAGATGGTCAGTAGGCATATGTCATACTAGCCCCCGGGAGCTTGATCTTAATGGCACCCGACACCCTCATCCTGGGGCGATGCTCTATCGGTGACCGCCGTCCCCGCCTTCAAGGGATGCTCTGTCAGGGTCTGTGGTCCGCCCCACGGGATGCCCTGGCGGGGTCCGGCTGCCCTGCCCCCCGGGGAGGCTCACCCCTGTCCTGGGGTGACATTGCAGTGCTTTATATCCGCAATCGTAGTGCTGCTCATGCCTGGAGGGTTTGTTTTGTCTAGCTAGACAGCCTCTCCCCATCAGTGAGCTGCTTCCACTGCGCTTACTTGCAAGCTGCTGCCCTCTCCCCCCCGGCAGGGCCTCGGCCGCTGTTAGCTGCTTCTGCTTGCTTAGCTGCTGCTTCTGCCCCCCCACTTTGCTTAGGCTGCTTCGCTTTTATTTTTCTTTTCCCTTATTAGCTAGAAATACCACGCGAACCTGATCCTGGACGACCTGGAACATCAAGGTACACCGGGCTCCTGCTCGTGAAAAAGAAATACGCTGCTTTCTGCCCTCCCTGGCACCGGAGACGTCCTGAGGCTGTACATCCACTCGGACGGGTGAAGTTTGCTGCGTCAACCTTGGCTCTTTTTTTCTTGGCGTTGGAGAGATTTTTCTGTGTGTTTGCTAAATAAACAAGTGTTTTCACCTTTTTCTCTGAAGAAAATCTTCCCGGCCGGTGGTGGGAGAGGCAAGAGTTTGGAGAGTTTGTTGCTTAAGGGGTTCCTTTTGGAGATTCTTCCCCTAATTTGCCCAAAACCAGGACACGCCCCAGATCTGCCCCTCACCCCCGGGGGATGCTCTGTCCGTGTCCACGATTGTCCCCGGTAGGGCGATGCTCTGCCGTTGTCCACCCTTCTCGCCCACGGGCAATGTTCTGTCGGGGTCCGTCTATTTTCGGCCCCACGGGCGATGCTCTGTCTGGGACCGACGTCCTCGACCACGGGTAAATGCTCTGTCAGTGTCCGGCTGCCCTCGCCCCCGGGGGCATGATATGTCGGGGTCCCACGCCCTCGCCCCCAAGGCAATACAATTTCGAGTCCTTTGTCCTCGGCCCCGGAGCTATGGTCAGTAACGATACCTGTCTCCTCGCCCCCAGGGCGATGCTCTGTCGGGGTCCGCTGCCCTCGCCCCTGGGGGCATGATCTGTTGGGGTCTCGCCATCGCCTCTGGGGCCATACACTTTCGGAGTCCATCGTCCTCAGCCCCGGGGTGATGGTCAGTAGGGATACGTCGCCCTCGCCCCAGTAGGATAATCTGTCGGGGTCCGTTGTCCTCGCCCCGGGAGGAAGATTTTTCTTTATGCTCGCCACCCTCATCCAAGGGGAAGATCGTTCGAGTCCGTAGTCTTCACACCGGTGGGATGCTCTGTCAGGGTCCATCGCCCTCTCCCCCAGGGCGATACTCTGTCGGGGTCCGTCGTCCTTGCCCACGGGGGATGCTCTGTCGGGTCCATCATCCTCGCCTCCCAGAGGGAAACTCTGTCGCGGTCCTTCGTCCTCTCCTCGGGGATGTCCTGTAGGGTCTTTTATCTTCGCCCCCAGGAGGATCATCTGTCGGTGTCCATCGCCTTCGCCCCTGGGGACATGATCTTTTGTGGTCCCTCGTCCCTCGCCCCTGGGGCAATACACTTTCGAATCCGTCTTCCCTCGACGCCTGGGCTGATGGTCAGTAGGGATATGTCGCCCCGCCCCCAGGGAGGATCATCTGTCGAGGTCCATCGCCCCGCCCTAGGGGATGCCCTATGGAGGTCATTGCACTCGGGAGGATCATCTGTCGGCGCCTCTGCTTTACCCACCCCCAGGGCAATGCTCTGTCAGGGTCTCTCGTCCTCGCCCCCCGGGGCGATGATCTGTCAGGGTCCGTTGCGCTTGTCCTTGGGAGATGCCCCTGTCATGGTCCATCGCCCTTGCCCCCCGGGCAATACAATTTCGAGGTCCGCCGTTCTCGGCCCCGGGGCGATGGTCAGTAGGGATAAGTCATACTCACCTTCGGGAGGTTGATCTTGGCGGGCGCCCTCGCCCTCCTCCCAGCGTGATGCTCTGTCGGGGACCCTCGTCATCGCCTTCGGAAGTATGCCCTGTCAGGGTCGGTCATCCTCGCCCTCGGGCGATGATCTTTCGACATCCGTCGCCCTCATCCCAGGGGGATATTCTTTTGGGGTACATCGCCCACCCCACCGGGAGGGGTGCTCTGTCAGGGTCCTCGTCCTTGCCCCCGAGGCAATGATCTGTCGGGGTCCGTTGTCCCTCGCCACCAGGGGGATGCTCTGTCGGGATCCATCATTGTTGCACAGAGGGATGCTCTGTCAGTGTCTGACGCCCTCAGCCTCAGGGCAATACAATTTAGGGGGTCCATCGTCCCTCTCTCCAGAAGCGATGGTCAGTAAGGATACGCTCATACTCGCCCCCCCAAGAGTATGATCTTATGGAGTCCGTCGTCTCGTCCCGGGCAATGCTCTGTCGGGGACCCTCGCCCCGCCCCCACGGGATGCCCTGTCAGGGTCCGTTGTCCTCGCCCCTGGTGCGATGCTCTTTCGGGTTCCATGGTCCTCGCCCCACAGAGATGCCCTGTCCAGGTCCGGCCGTCATCGCACCTGGGAGGATCATTTGTCGGTGTCCGTCGTCTCCTCAACCCCCGGGGCGATGCTCTGTTGGGGTATGTCGCCCTCGCCCCCGGAGGATGATCTTGCGGCATCCATCACCCTCGTCCCCCAGGTGATGCTCTGTCGCTGACCCTCGCCCTCGCCCTGGGGTGATGTCTTGTCAGGGTCAGTCGTCCTCGTCCCCAGGGCAATGCTCTGTCGGGGACCCTCGTCCCTCGCCCCGGGGGATGTCTTGTCAGGGTCGGGTCGCCCTCGCCCCCCGGGGGCAATGCTCTGTCGGGGTCCGGCCGTCGACGCCACAGAGGGGATTCCATGTTGGGGTCCGTCTTCATCGCACCCGGGAGTATCATTTGTCGGTGTTCGGCCTCCCTGAACCCCGGGGCAATGCCCTGTCGGGGTCTCGCCCTCTTCCCCAAGGCGATGCTCTGTCGGGGTTTGTCGTCCTCGTCCCCGGGAGGATGATATTTCGGCATCCGACGCCCCTCGTCCCGAGGGGGATGACCTGTCAGGGTCCGCCGTCCTCACCCCAGTGGGATGGCCCTGTCAGGGTCTTTTCGTCATCGCACCTGAAAGGATCATCTGTGGGTGTCCGTGAGTCATCACCCCCGGGTCGATGCCCTGTCGGGAGTTCATTGTCGCCGCCTCCGGAGGATGATCTTTCGGCATCCGATGCCCTCGTCCCGGGAGGATGATCTTACGGCATCCATAGCTCTCATCCCAGGGCGATGCTCTATCGGGGACTTTAGTCCTCGCCCCGGAGGGATGATCTGTCGAGGTCTCTGGTTCTCGCCCCACAGGGATGCACTGTCGGGGTCTGTCATCCTCGCACCGTAGGGATGGCTTGTCGGGGTCCATCGTCATCGCACCCAGGAGGATCATTTGTCAGTGTACTTCATCCTCAACCCCAGGGCAATGCTGTGTTGAGGTCCCTTGTCCTCGCCCTCTATGGGCAATGCCCTGTCAGGGTCCGTCTCCCTCGTCTCCCCGGGGATGCTCTGTCAGGGTCCATCACCCTCGTCCCAGGGCGATGCTCTGTCGGGGTCCGTCGTCATCGCCCCCCGGGTGGATGATCTATCGGAGTCTCTCGTCCTCGCACCGGGAAATGCCTTTTCGGGGGACAGTCGCCATTGCACCCAGGAGGATAATTTTCGGTGTCCGTCGTCCTCAACCCTGGCTCAATGCTCTGTCGGGGTCCCTCGTCCTCGCCCTCGGGTGATGCTCTCTCAGGGTCCGTCTCCCTCGTCTCCTGGGGATGCTCTGTCAGGGTCCATCGCCCTCGTCCCAGGGCAATGCTCTGTCAGGGATCCCGCCGCCCTCGTCCCAGGGTGATCCTCTGTCAGGGTCCGGCCACCCTCATCCCGGGGGCAATGCTCTGTCGGGTTTTTTCGTCCCTCGCCCCAGGGGCGATACACTTTGGGGGTCCGTTGTCCTCGCCCCCTGGGGCGATGCTCTTTAGGGGTCTGTCGTACTTGCCCCTACGGGATGCTCCTGTCGGGCCCGACGTCCTCACCCCCGAGGGGATGATCTGTCGGGGTCTGTCGTCCATGTACCGGGGGGATGCCTTGACGAGCTCCGTTGTCATCGCACCCGGGAGGATCATCTGTCAGTGTCCGTCGTCCGAACCCCGGGGCAATGCTCTGTCGGGGCTCCCCCGTCCCTCGCCCCCAAGGGAAGATGATCTGTCAGGGTCCGTCGTCATTCGCACCGGGGTGATGCTCTGTCAGGGTCCGGTCGCCCTCGCCCCGGGTCGATGCTCTGTCGTGGAGTCCTGTCGTCATCGCCTTTGGGGGATCATCTGTCGGGGGTCCGCCGCCCTAGCCCCCACGGTAATGATCTTTCGGCATCTGTAGCCCTCATCCCGGGGGGATGTTCTCTCGGGTTCCCTCGTCCACGCCCCCGGGGGGATGCTCTGTCTGGGATTCTCGTCCTCACCCTCGGATCAAGTGCAATGTCGGGTGTGCCGTCCTCGCTCCCAGGGGATGCTCTGTCGGTGTTACGATCTCCCGACCCGGGCTATGCTCTTTCGGGGTCCTCGTCCTTGCCCCGGGCGATGCTCTTTCGAGGTCAGTCGCCCTCACCCCACAGGGATGCTTGGTCGGGGTCTGCTCGCCCTCGCCCCCGGGGGGGATGATCTGTCGGGGTCTGTCCTCCTCGCACCAAGGGAATGCCTTGTCAGGGTCAGTCGCCATCGCACTCCAGGAGGATCATTTGTCCGTGTCCTGGTCGCCCTCAACCTAGGGGCAATGCTCTGTCGGGGTCCCTCTTCCTTGCCACGTCGGGCGCTGCTCTGTCAGGATCCGTCTCCCTCGTCTCCTGGGAATGCTCTGTCAGGGTCTATCGCCCTCGTTCCTGGGAGATGCTTTGTCAGGGTCTGTCGCCCTGGTCCCAGGGCAATGCTCTGTCAGGGTCCGTCAGCCCTCGTCTCCCAAGGATGCTCTGTCAGGGTCTATTGCCCTCGTCCCAGGGCGATGCTCTGTCGTGGTCCGGTCGTCCTCACCCCCCGGGCAATACACTTTGGGGTCGCGTTGTCCTCGCCCCCCGGGCGACATGCTCTCTGTAACGGGTCTGTCGCCCTCGCCCCCATGAGGGATGCCCCTGTCGGGTCCAACGCCGTTGGCCCCGGGCGATGCTCTGTCGGGGTGTGTCAGTCCCTCACCCCAGGGCGATGCTCTGTCGGGGTCCCTGTCCTCAAGCTGCTCTGGGATGCTCTT
>JAPFBE010000555.1:0-41695 GCA_034336665.1 Luscinia megarhynchos
AATCCCCCCAAAATCCCCGAATTTTCCCCCAAATCTTCCCCCAAACCGCCCAAAATCCCTGAATTTCTCCCCCAAAATCCCCAAATCTCCCCCTAAAACCCCCAAGTTTCCTCCCAAATCTCCCCCAACCCCCAAATTCTCCTCAAAATCTCCAAATTCCCCCCGAAATCCCCAAATTTCACCCCAAATGCCCAGATTTTTTCCCCCAAAATCCCTGAATTTCCCCCCAAATCTCTGAATTTCCCCCCCAAACCCCAAATTTCCCCCCAAATTCTCTCTAAACCCCCTCCAATCCCCAAATTTCCCCCCAATTTTCCCCCAGTCTCACAGCAGGGGCGCGGTCGGGCGAGAAAATCCCGAATTTCCCCACCAAACATCCCCCAAACCCCAATTTTCCCCCCAAACCCCCCCCCCAAAATCCCTGATTTCCCTCCCAGAATCCCATAATTTTCCCCCAAATCCCCGAATCTCTGCCCAAACCCCCCCAAATCTTTGGATTTTCTCCCCAGAATCCCAAATTTTTCCTTCAAAATCCCTGAATTTCCCCCTAACCCTCCCAATCCTGAATTTCCTCCACAAATCCCCCCCAAAAACCCCAAATTTCCCTCCAAACCCCAAATTCCCCCAACCTCCCCCCGAAATCCCCAAATTTCACCCCAAATTTCCCCTCAAACCCCAAATCCCCCGCAGAAATCCCGCATCAGGGTGTGGTGAGGGCGTAGCAGCCGTGAGTGAGAAAATCCCAAATTTTCCCCCTCCAGACCCCAAATTCCCCCCACAAACGCCAAATTTCTCCCCAAAACCCCCCAAAATCCCTGAATCTCCCCCCAAACCCCAAATTTCCCCCCTCCAAATCCCTGAATCTTCCCCCCAAATCTCCCCCCAGAATCCCTGAATTTCCCCTCTACCCCCCCCAAATCCGAATTCCACCCCAAAATCCTGAATTTTTCCCCCAGATTTCCCCAGTCTCACATGAGGGGCGCTGGTCAGGGTAGCAGCAGCTTGGCGAGAACTCGGCCAACACCTCGAGGAAGGGCAGGTGCAGGGGGAGCCCCTGCGGCGCCCCGGGGGCGGGCGGGGCTGGGGGCGGCTGCAGCGAGAACTGGATCCCCTCGCTGGGACCCAAAATCCCAACATCCACAGGGAATCACCAAAACAGCCCAAAATTCACCCAAAGATCAACCCCCAAATCCACCCCAAAATCCCCACAAAAACAGCACAAAATCCCACCCCAAATCCACCCCCAAATTCCCTAAATCCTCAGGGAGTCACCAAAAACAGTCCAAAATCCAGCCCAAAATCAACCCTAAAATTCACCCAAAATCCAGCCCCAAATTCCCCAAATCCTCAGGGAGTCACCAAAAAATATCCCAAAATCCAGCCCAAAATCAACCCCAAAATTCACCCAAAATCCACAGGGAGTCCCCACAAAACATCCCCAAAATCCCACCCCAAATCCAACCCAAAAATCCCAGAAAATCCACCCAAAAATGTCCCCAAAATCAACACCAAAATCCCAAAATCCACCCAAAATCTCCACAAAAACAGCCCCAAAATCCCACCCCAAAATCCCCACAAAAACAACCCAAAATTCACCCAAAATCAACCCCCAAATTCCCCAAAATCCCCAAATCCACCCCAAATACAACCCAAATCCAAGCCAAAATTCCCAGTAAGTCCACCCAAAAACATCCCCAAAATCGACCCAAAATTCCCAAAACCCACTCAAAATCCCTTTTTTTCCCCCAAAATCCCATTTCCCCCCCCAAAATCCCATTTCTTTTGCCCAAACTCCCATTTTCTTCCCCCAAAATCAGATTTTCCCCCCAAAATCCCATTTTTTTTTGCCCAAACTCCCATTTTTCCCCCAATATCCCATTTTCCCCCCTAAAATCCCTTTTTTTTGCCCAAAAATCCAATTTTTTGCCCAAACTCCCATTTTTCCCCCCAAAATCCCGTATTTTTTGCCCAAATTCCCTTTTTTTTCCCAAACTCCCATTTTCCCCCCAAACTCCCATTTTTCCCCCCAAAATCCCATTTTTTCTCCCCACCTGTGCAGCTGCAGCAGCCCCCGGCGGTTCTGCAGCTGCTGGAGGCTGAAGAAGAGGGAGAAGCGTCGCCCCAGATCCCGAATTTCCCCAAATTCCGGCAGCTCCCGCAGCCCGGGGCCCTCCTGCAGCAGCAGCTCCGTGAACAGCTGGGAAAAAATGAGAGGAAAAAAACAAATTTGGGAAAAAATATCGAGAAGATATAAAAAAAGCCAAAAAGCCCCTAAAAAACCTAAAAAATTACTAAAAAACTCTCTAAAAATCCTGAAAAATCCCTGAAAAATCTCAAAAAAATCCCTAAAAATTACTTTAAAAACCCCCAAAAATCCCTAAAAATTCTAAAAAATCCCCAAAAATCCCTAAAAAGTCTCTGAAAAATCCCTAAAAAAACCCCAAAAAATCCCTAAAAAATTGCTTTAAAAACCCCCAAAAATCCCTTTAAAAATACTAAAAAATTGCTTTAAAAATGCCCAAAAATCCCTAAAAATTTAAAAAAAACTCGAAAAAATGCCTGAAACACCCCACAAAATCCCCCAAAAATCCCTAAAAACCCCAAAAAAATCCCTAAAAATCCCAAAAAAACCCCCAAAAATTACTTTAAAAACCCCCAAAAATCCCTAAAAATTCTAAAAAATCCCCAAAAATCCCTAAAAAGTCTCTGAAAAATCCCTAAAAAAACCCCAAAAAATCCCTAAAAAATTGCTTTAAAAACCCCCAAAAATCCCTTTAAAAATACTAAAAAATTGCTTTAAAAATGCCCAAAAATCCCTAAAAATTTTAAAAAAACTCGAAAAAATGCCTGAAACACCCCACAAAATCCCCCAAAAATCCCTAAAAACCCCAAAAAAATCCCTAAAAATCCCAAAAAAACCCCCAAAAAATCCCTGAAGAATACCTAAAAGCACCCAAAATACCCCCAAAAAATCCCTAAAAAAATCCTAAAAAACTGCTTTAAACCCCCAAAAATCCCTAAAAATTCTAAAAAAACCCCAAAAAAATCCCTAAAAACCCCCAAAAACAAAAAACCCCTAAAAAAATCCTAAAAAATCCTAAGAAATCGCTTTAAAATTCCCCAAAAATCTCTAAAAATTCTTAAAAAAAGCCCAAAAGAATCCCTAAAAACCCCCAAAAAATCCACTAAAACAAACCTCTAGAAACTCTTAAAAATTTCTAAAAAACCCCAAAAAACCCCCAACACATCCCTAAAAATTTTTTTAAAAATTGCATTAAAAACCCCCAAAATATCCCTAAAAAAAATTTTTAAAATTGCTTTAAAATCTCCAAAAATTCCTAAAAATTGCTTTAAAACCCCCCAAAAATCCCTAAAAATTCTAAAAAAACCCCAAAAAACAAAACAAAACAAAAAAAATCCCTAAAAAGATCCTAAAAAATTGCTTTAAAAACCCAAAAATCCCTAAAAATTCTAAAAAAACCCCCCGAAAATCTACTAAAAACTTCTAAAAAATTCCTAATAAACTCTTAAAAAAATCTCTTAAAAAATCCCAAAAAACCCCTAAAAAACCTCTGAAAAATTCCCCCCCCAAATCCCTAAAAAACCCCAAAAAACCCCTCAAAAAACCCTGAAAAAACCCTCCAAAATCCCCAATAAATCCCGGAAATATCCCTAAAAAATCCTAAAAAACTGCTTTAAAAACCCCCAAAAATCCCTAAAAAAAAATCTAAAAAATTGCTTTAAAAACCCAAAAATCCCTAAAAATTCTAAAAAAACCCCCCGAAAATCTACTAAAAACTTCTAAAAAATTCCTAATAAACTCTTAAAAAAATCTCTTAAAAAACCCCAAAAAACCCCCCAAAAAACCCTGAAAAAACCCTCCAAAATCCCCAATAAATCCCGGAAATATCCCTAAAAAATCCTAAAAAACTGCTTTAAAAACCCCCAAAAATCCCTAAAAAAAAATCTAAAAATTGCTTTAAAAATCCCCAAAAAAATCCCTAAGAACACTCCAAAAAAACCCCCCAAAAACCACCCAAAAAACCACCCAGAAATCCCTAAAAAAATCCTAAAAACCTGCTTTAAAAACCCCCAAAAAGCCCTAAAAATTCTAAAAAAACAAAAAAAAATTTCCTAAAAAAAAATCCTTTAACAACCCCGGAGCTCCCCCCCGAATTCCCAAATTTCCCAGAATTCCCAAATCCCCAAAATTTGGATTTCTGCACCTGGGTGAGGCTGAGCAGTATGGTCCGTGCCCACTCCTCGCGGTCCTGGGCGCGCGTCCCCCGCAGCGTCTCGCGGATGATGTCCCCGAAATCCCCATAGAACTGGCACAGAATCCCCAGAATTCCCGAATTCCCAAAATTTACAAATCATACACAAATCCCCCAAAATTCAGATTTTTCACCAAAATTCCAATTTTTCCCCCCAAAATTCATATTTTTTCCTCCAAATCCCCATTTTTTCCCCCCAAAAGCCCCATTTTTCCCCCCAAAAGCCCCAATTTTCCCCCCAAAATCCCCAATTTTCCCCCCAAAATCCCCAATTTTCCCCCCAAAATCCACATTTTTTCTGCCAAAAATTCACATTTCCCCCCCCAAAATTAAGATTTTTCCCCCCAAAATCCAATTTTTTCCCCCCAAATTTCAGAATTTTCCCAAAATCCCCATTTTCCCCCCTAAAATCCCGGTTTTTCCCCCAGCCCCACCCTGCAGTAGCGTTTGAAGACGTCGGCACCGGCGCGCGGCTCCAGCAGTCCCTGCAGCAGCAGCTTGCAGAACCCGGCCAGCAGCAGCCGCCGCTGGTGCAGCGCCTGCAGCTCGGACTCTGCCTCGCCTGCAATCCAAAATCCAGGAATTTCGGGAATTTTTGGGAATTCTGGGGGTGGGAATTCTGGGAATTGTGGAATTGTGGGAAATGGGATTTCGGGAGAGGAAACAGCCCTGAAATGGTTAAAAATCAACTTTGAGAAATCTCAGGATTTGGGGAATTTGAGGATTTTTGGGATCTTGGGATTTTAGGAAAATGGGATTTTGGGAATTTGGGATTGTGGGATTGTTGGATTTTGGGATTTGGGGATTTTGGGGTCCCTGCAGCAGCAGCAGCAGCAGCCGCCACCGGTGCAGCCCCTGCAGCTCCGACTCTGCCTCCCCTGGAACCCAAAATCCGGGAATTTCGGGAATTCTTAGGGTGCAAATTATGGGAATTGTGGAATTGTGGGGTTTGGGTTTGCGGGGTTGGTGGGAAATGGGATTTCGGAAAAGGAAATGCCCCGAAATCGTTAAAAATCAACTTTCAAAAATCCCAGGATTCGGGGAATTTGGGGATTTTTGGGATCTTGGGATTTTAGGAAAATGGGAATTTGGGATTTGGGGATTTTGGGAAAATGGGATTTTGGCATTTGGGGATTTTGGGCTTTCAGGGATTTTGGGGTCTGTGCAGCAGCAGCAGCTGCTGCTGGTGCAGCTGCTACAGCTCGGTCTCTGCCTCCTCTGCAACCCAAAATTCGGGAATTTTTGGGAACTTTTGGGAATTTTTGGGGGTGGGAATTATAGGGGGACGGAATTGTGGGATTTGAGTTGGTGGGAAATGGGATTTCAAAAAAGGAAATGGTTGGGAAACGACACCAAAATCATTAAAAGTCAACTTTAAAAAATCTCAGAATTTGGGGAATTTGGGGATTTTTGGGATCTTGGGATTATGGGAAAATGGGAATTTGGGATTCCAGGAATTGGGGAATTGTGGGGTTTGGGTTTTTGGGGTTGGTGGGAAATGGGATTTTGGACAAGGGAATGGTTGAGAAACGGCCCCAAAATCAATAAAAATTAACTTTTGAGAAATCTCAGGATTTGGGGAATTTGGGGATTTTTTGGAATCTTGGGATTTTGGGAAAATGGGAATTTGGGGGGTTTTGGAAATTTGGGATTCCAGGAATTCTGGATTTGTGGGGTTTGGGTTTCTGGGAAATGGGATTTCGGACAAGGAAATGGCTGGGAAACAACTCCGAAACCATTAAAAATCAACTTTGAGAAATCTCAGGATTTGGGGAATTTGAGGATTTTTGGAATCCTGGGATTTTGGGAAAATGGGATTTTGGGATCTTGGAAAAAAATCACCAAACATCCCTAAAAAAAAATCCCTGAAAATTAACCAAAAACGGCAAAAAAATCCCCCCTCCAAAGAAAAATCCCCTAAAATTCACCAAAAATACAGCAAAAAAATTCCGAAAAATATTCCCAAAAATTCCCCAAAATTCCTGAATTTCCCTCTGACCCTCCTGATCCTGTTCCTGCTCCTGGAACACCAAATCCTGCAGGGCCACGCCCAGCTGGGTCTGCAGCCCTGGCTCTGGCCGCTGCTCCCGGCCCTGCAGCACCAGGAGGTCACTCAGCACCAGGAAAGCCTGGAAAATACAAAAAAAAATAAATTGGGAATTCAGGAGAATTTCTGGGAATTATCAGGATTTTGGGGATTTTTTTGGGGATTTTTTGGAATTTTTTGGGATTTTTAGGGATTTTTTTGGGATTTTTGGTGATTTTTGGGGATTTTAGTGATTTTTTTAGTGATTTTTTGGGGATTTTTGGGGAATTTTTTTTCGTTATTTTTTGTGGGATTTTTGGGGTGATTTTTTGGGAATTCTTTTTTTGATTTTTTGGGGATTCATTGCTGATTTTTGGTGATTTTTTGGTGATTTTTTTGGTGATTTTTGGAGGATTTTTTTGGGATTTTTGGGTGATTTTTTGGTGATTTTTGGAGGATTTTTGGAGGATTTTTGGAGGATTTTTGGAGGATTTTTGGAGGATTTTTTGGGCTACTCCAGAGCTTGGAGCAGATTTGGAATAAATGGCCCAAATATCCCGAATTTCCCCCAAATATCCCGTATTTCCCCCAAATATGCCAAATCTCCCCAATTCCCCTTAATACCCCAAAGAACTCACATTTCCCAGAGCATTCCCGAATTTCCCAAATTCTCCAAATTCCCAACTTCCCGAATTTTCCAAATTCCCTGGAACATTCCCAAATTTCCCAAATGCCCAAATTTTCCAGAACATTCCCGAATTTCCTGAAATTCCCCAGAATTCCCAAATTCCCCCAAATTCCCAAATTTTCCAGAACATTCCCAAATTTCCCAAACGCCCAAATTTCCCAGAACATTCCTGAATTTCCCAACTTCCCGAATTTCCCAGAACATTCCCACATTTCCCAAACTCCCCAGAATTCCCAAATTTTCCAAATTCCCAAATTTCCCAAATTCCCGACCTTTTCCCCTGGACACCAGGGTCGGGCTCCGAGAGGCAGCTCTGGCACAGGGACAGGAAGGAGGAGACCCGGGAGCGCAGATCTGCCTGGAATTCCCAAAATTTTGGGAAGAATGAAGGAAATTTAGGGTGGGGTGGCAATTCTGGGGCAGCAATTTTGGGATTTTGGGGCGGCAATTTTGGGATTCTGGGGTGGGAATTTTGGGATTTTGGGGTGGGATTGAGAGAATTTTTTGGGGTTTGGGGGATGCAGGAATTTTTGGGGCAATTTTTTTTGGGAATTCCTCACCGAGGATCTTCGGATTCGGGAATTCGGGAGAGCTCCCAGAAGAGGTGGAAGAAAAGGCAGGAGATGGTCGGGATTGTCACCTGGGGGTGACAAAAAAATGTCACTAAAAGTCCCAAAATGTCACCAAAATGTCCCAAAATGTCCAAAAATCTGACCAAAATGTCCCAAAATGTCCCCACATGTGACCAAAATTGAACCAAGGTGTCCCCAGGGTGTCCCCAGGTGCTCTCAGGCGTCCCCAAGGTGTCCCCAGGTGCTCTCAGATATTCCCAAGGTGTCCCCAGGCGCTCTCAGGTGTCCCCAAGGTGTCCCCAAAGTGTCCCCAGGTGCTCTCATGTGTCCCCAAGGTGTTCCCAGGTGCTCTCATGTGTCCCCAAGGTGTCCCCAAAGTGTCCCCAGGTGCTCCCAGATATTCCCAAGGTGTCCCCAGGTGCTCTCAGGCTCCCCAGTGTCCCCAGGTGCTCTCAGGTGTCCACAAGGTGTCTCCAAATGTCCCCAGGTGCTCTCAGGTGTCCCCAAAGTGTCCCCAAGTGCTCTCAGGTGTCCCCACGTGTCCCCAGGGTGTTCCCAGGTGTCCCCATGTCACCTCTGGTGGCACCTCCCCAGTGTCGAGGGCGCGGCGCAGGAGCAGCGAGAGGGGAGCGAAGAGACCCCAGGGGGTGAGGTCATGGTCACTGTGGGGACATTTGGGGGATTGGGGACATTGGGGACACTGGGGACATTGGGGGACACTGGGGACATTGGGGGACACTGGGGGGCAGCCCCATCCTTGACCCCACTGTCCCCAAATGTCCCCAACATCTCAAATGTCCCCAATCCCCCCAAATGTCCCCAATCCCCCAAATGTCCCCAGTTCCCCCAATGTCCCCAGTTCCCCCAATGTCCCCAGTTCCCCCAATGTCCCCAACCCCCCAGATGTCTCCAATGTCCCCAGATGTCCCCAGTGTCACCTGAACAGCACCGAGAGTCTCCTCAGGGTGGCCGCCAGCCCGTAAACGTCCTCCTCGTCTGGGGACGCGGCCTGGGAGGCGACAGGGACACCCCGACGTCACCAGATGTCCCTAAGGCTGTGCCACCAGCGTCCCCAGCCCCCAGAATGTCCCCAAACCCCTGCCAGATGTCCCCAGATCCCCCCCAAAACATCCTCAGGTGTCCCCGCATGGACAAGTGACCTGGAGGTGGCACCTGTCCCCCAATGTCCCCAATTATCCCAAATCCGCCCAATTTCCCCCAATGTCTCCAAAGTGTCCCCAATGCCCCCAGTGTCCCCAACATCCCCAATGTCCCCAATCCCTCACTGTCCTCTCAGCATCCCCCATGTCCCTCCAATGTCCCCAATGTCCCCAAACCCCCAAATCCCCCCAATGTCCCCATTGTCCACAATGTCCCCAAAAGTGTCCTCAATCCCCCCAGTGTCCATAATGTCCCCAATCCCCCAAGTGTCCCCAATCCCTCGCAATGTCCCGAGCATCCCCCATGTCACCCCCATGTCCCTGATGTCCCCAAACCCCCAAATCCCCCTAATGTCCCCAATTCTCCTAGTGTCCCCAATGTCCCCAAAGTGCCCTCAATGTCCCCTTAGTGTCCCCAAACCCCACAATGTCCCAAATACCCTCAATGTCCCCAATGTCCCCAGCGTCTCCAACGTCCCCAATCCCCCCAGTGTCCCCCAAAGTCCCCAGTCCCCCCAGGGCCCCCACCTGCAGCAGCTCTGCCACCTGCAGCTGGCACCTGTCCCCCAGCGTGTCCCCCAGGCGGCCACGGGCAATGTCCCCGAGGCCGTGCAGGGACAGGGCCGGGTCACAGAGCGCAGCCAGGGCGCGCGAGGCGGCCACGAGCACCGGGGCGGGGCGGGAGTGCTTCAGGTACAGGTCATGGATCACACGGAGAGACTGCTCCAGGAACTGGGGACGAGACTGGGATGGACTGGGAGCACTAGGATGGACTGGGAATGGACACTGGGATGGACTGGGAGCACTGGGAATGGACTGGGATGGACTGGGAGCACTGGAATGGACTGGGAGCACTGGGAATGGACTGGGATGGACTGGGAATGGACTGGGAGGGACTGGGAATGGACTGAGAGGTTCTGTACTGGTCCATACTGGTCTATACCGGTACATACTGGTCTGTACTGGTTCGTACTGGTTTATACCGGTCTATACTGGTCCATACTAGTCCATACTGGTCTGTACTGGTCCGTACTGGTTTATACCGGTCTATACTGGTCCATACTAGTCCATACTGGTCTGTACTGGTCCGTACTGGTTTATACCGGTCTATACTGGTCCATACTAGTCCATACTGGTCTGTACTGGCCTGTACTGGTCCGTACTGGTTTATACCGGTCTATACTGGTCCATAACGGTTTACACTGGTCCGTACTGGTTTATACTGGTCTATACTGGTCCATACTGGCTTACACCGGTCCATACTGCTTTATACTGGTCCGTACTGGTCCATACTTGTCCATACTGGTTTATACTGGTCCATACTGGTTTATACCGGTCCATACTGGTCTGTACTAGTCCATACTGGTTTATACCGGTCCATACTGGTTTACACCAGTCTATACTAGTCCATACTGGTCTGTACTAGTCCATACTGGTTTACACCGGTCCATACTGGTTTATACTGGTTTATACCGGTCCATACTGGTTTACACCAGTCTATACTAGTCCATACTGGTCTGTACTAGTCCATACTGGTTTACACTGGTCCATACTGGTTTATACCGGTCCATACTGGTCTGTACTGGTCCATACTGATCTATACTGGTCCGTACTGATCTATACTGGTCCGTACTGATCTATACTGGTCCGCACTGGTTTGTACTGGTCCATACTGGTGTTGCACCTTCTCCATGCGGGCCATGCGGAACAGGCCCAGCTCCACTAACAGGCAGTGCCGCCCTCTCGAGGGCTCCCACAGCTGAGAACATAGGAGCAGCCGAAGTGGCATTGGGGAAAAACATGTAGAATTTTGGGGGAAAAACTGGGGATTTTGGGGGAAAATATTGGGAATTTTGGGTAAAAATGGGGTACGGGGGAAGCGAAGGTTTGGAGAGGGAAAATTAAGGAATTTTGGGAGGTACTAATTTTGGGGAAAATATTGGGAATTCTGGGAAGAATACTGGGAATTTTGGGAAGAATATCAGAGGAAAAAATAGGAATTTTGGGGGAAAAACGGGAATTTTGGGAAAATACTAGAGATTTTGGGGGAAAAGTGCAGAATTTTCGAGAGACACAGGGTTGGGGGAAAGAGGGGCTAGGAGGAAAAGTGGAAGATGGGGAGTAAGCAGGAATTTTTGGAAAAATGTTGGGAATTTGAGGGGACATTAGAACTGCATGGGGAGAAATTTGGGAATTTCAGAGTGACTTGAGGGATGGGGGCAAATCAGGAATCCTGGGAGGGGGGAAATCAGGGATTTGGGGGCAAATTGGGAATTCCAGGGGGAAGATGGGAATTTGGAGGTAAAAAATGGGAAAAATCCGGAATTTGGAGGAAAAAATGGGAATTTCAGAGGTGGAAAATCCAGGATTTGGGGGTAAAAAAAAGGGAATTTCAAGGGTAAAATCCGGAATTTTGGGGGTAAAAAATGGGAATTCCAAGGGGAAAAGTCCGGAATTTGGGGTAAAAAATGGGAATTCCAGGGGAAAAATGTGGAATTTGGGGGAGAAAATGGGAATTCCAGGGGAAAAATCACAGAATCTGGGGGAGAAAAATGGGAATTTTAGAGAGGGGAAAAAAAGGGAATTTCAGGGAAAAACAGCTCAAATCACCCGGAATTCCCCAAAATTCCCCCAAATCCCAAATCCTGCCAGTGTCCCAGAATTCCCAAAATTCCCTCACTTTTTCCAGGAGCTGGGGCAGCACCGGGATCAGGCTCCGGCTCAGCCGCGATTTCTCCTCCTGCTGCTCCCGGCGATCCCGGGAAGTCACCTGGGGAAAAAAATGGGAAAATTCCCAAATTCCTGAGGCCTAAAAACCTCCTGAAATTCCCACAGAATTCCCCAAATTCCCCCAAATCCTCAGAAATTCCCAAAAATCCCTATGAATTCTCAAAAATCCCCAAAAATTCTCAAAATTTCCCAAATTTTTCCTGAAAATTCCCCAAAAATTTCCCCAAAAATTCCCAACAATTTGCAAAAATCCCTGGAAATTCCCAAAAAATCCCCAAAAATTCTCTGAAATTCCCAAATATTTCCTGAAAATTCCTAAAAAATTCCCCGAAATTTCCCCAGAAATCCCTGAAAATTCCCAAAAAATCCCTGAAAATTCCCAAAATTCCCCAAAAATTCCCCGAAAAATTCCTGAAAATTCCCGAAAATTCCCAAAAATCCCGGAAAATTCCTGAGCATCAAAAACCGCTTGGAATTCCCCAAAATTCCCAAATTTCTGAGCCCTGAAAACCCCATGGAATTCCCTGAGAATTTCCAATATTCCTGAGCACCAAAAACCCCCTGACTTTCCCTGAGAATTCCCAAAATTCCCAAATTTCTGAGCACCAAAAGCTCCTGGAATTCCCCCAAATTTCCCAAATTTCTGAACCCCAAAAATCCCCGGCAGTCCCCAAAATTCCTGAAAATTCCCCAAAAATTCCCCAAAATTTCCCAGATATCCCTGAAAATACCCAAAAATTCTCAGAAATTCCCAAAAATCCCCGAAGATTCTCAGAAATTCCCAAATATTTCCTGAAAATTCCCAAAAATTCCCAAAAATTCCTGAAAATTCCCCCAAAATTCCCAAAACTCCCGCACTCAGTCACCTTCCTGGCCAGGGCGCGTCCCACAGGCGGCTGCCCCCGGCACAGCCTCAGCCCGCTGCAGCTCAGCAGCTCCACTAGAGCCTTCTCCTGCCCAAACTGCAGGCCTGCACCAGCACAGACCAGTATGAACCAGTATGGACTGGTCTCAACCAGTACAGACTGGCACAAAGCAGTATGAACCAGTACGGACTGGTATAAACCAGTATGAACCAACAGGGACCGGTTGGCAGCAGGGAAATCCCGCTCCGGAGTGGGAACAGGAATGGAAGGACTGGTTTGGACCAGTATAAACCAGTTTGGAGCAGTATGGATTCCTCCCAGTTCATCCCAATCCCCTCCCAGTATAAACCAGTCCATCCCAGTGACCATCCCGGTCCCTCCCAGTCCCGTTCAAGTCCCACCAGACCCTCACAATCCCATCCCAGTCCCCCACTGTTCCCTCCCAGCCCATTCCCAGTCTATCCCAATCCATTCCCAGTTTATTCCAGTATAAACCAGTCCCATACTGGTCTGTGCTACCAGCAGCAGCCCCGTGGCCGCGTCCCAGTCCATTCCCAGTATAAATCAGTATAACCCAGTCCCATACTGGTCTCTGCTACCAGCAGCAGCCCCGTGGCCGCGTCCCAGCCCATTCCCAGTATAAACCAGTATAACCCAGTCCCATACTGGTCTCTGCTACCAGCAGCAGCCCCGTGGCCGCGTCCCAGCCCATTCCCAGTATAAACCAGTATAACCCAGTCCCATACTGGTCTCTGCTACCAGCAGCAGCCCCGTGGCCGTGTCCCAGTCCCACAGGCGGCTCCCAGCGCAGTCCCACAGCGAATCCACCAGGTACGCACCGTGCTCGTGCAGCTGGGGGGGAGCTGGAGTCAGCATTCCCAAAACACCCCGAATCCCCAAAATTCCCCAAAATTCCCCAAAAATCCCAGAGAAAAACAGCGGAATTCCCACAAAAAAACAGCCGGATTTGGGCAAAATTCCTCTAAATTCCCAAAAAAATCCCCAGGAATGTGGGAATGGGATGGGATGGGGGGCAGGAAACCCGGAATTCCCAAAAAAAATCCCAGAAAAAAAATGCGGAATTCTCCCTAGAATTCCTCAAAATTCCCCCAAAATTTTTCCTGAAACTCTCTCAAAGTTCCTCTAAAATTATTCAAAATTCCCCAAAATTTTCCCCTAAAATAGCCCAAAATTTCTCCCTAAAATTGCCCAAAATTCTCTCAAAATTTCTCCCTAAAATTTCTCAAAATTCCCCCAAAATTCTCCCTAAAATTCCTCAAAATTGCCCAAAATTCTCTCAAAATTCTCCCTAAAATTCCTCAAAATTCCCCCAGAATTGCCCAAAATTCTCTCAAAATTTCCCCTAGAATTCCCAAAATCCTCTGGAATTTTCCCCCAAAAGTCCCAACCCCCTGGAATTCCCAGACCTCAGAGCTGAGGAAGAAATCCACCAGCAGCAGGAAGAAGCTCTGGTTGTCCCCGGCACCCTTCCCGTGTTTTTGGGGATCCAGGAGTCTAAAAATGGGGGAAAAAACGGGAAAAATGGGAAAAAAATGGGAAAAATTGGGGAATTTTGGGAATGAGGTAGAGAAAAAATTGGGAAAAATGGCAGGAGAAGCAGGAAAAATGGGACTGGGATGGGAAAATCTGGGAAATGCCAGAATGGGAAAAAGGGAAAAAAAGGAGAAAATGAGAAAAAAAATAAGGATGGGATGGAAAAAAATGAAGAAAAAATTGGGAAAAACAGAAAAACAAGGAGGGATCCCAAGGGATTGGGAAGGGCTGGGATGAGGAAATTCCAGATGTTGGGAGGGTCCCGGAACCGATTCCTAGAAAATTCCCCTGGGATGGGAGGGGGGAATTGGAATAAAAAGGATTCAGGGTTTGGAATTTTGGGGGTTTGGGGCAGGAATTTTGGGATTTTGGGGCAGGAATTTTGGGATTTTTGGGGCTGGAATTTTGGGATTTTTGGGGCTGGAATTTTGGGATTTTTGGGGCTGGAATTTTGGGATTTTGGGGCTGGAATTTTGGGATTTTGGGGCAGGAATTTTGGGATAGTAACTTTGGGATTTTGGGGCTGGAATTCCCAGATTTTCAGGGATGAAATTCCCAACTTTTTGGGGCTGGAATTCCTGGGATTTAGGTGCAGGAATTCCCAGGGTTTTTAGGTTGGAATTCTAAGACTTCAAAGCTCAGAAATTCCAGAGTTTTGGGATCAGAATTTCCAAGTTTTTGTGGCAGGAATTCCTGGATTTTGGGGAGGGAATTCCCACACCTTGGGGCTGAAAGTCCCAGATTTTGGGGCAGGAATTCCCAGATTTTGGGGCAGGAATTCCCAGATTTTGGGGCAGGAATTCCCAGATTTTTGGGACAGGAATTCCCAGATTTTGGGGCTGGAATTTTGGGGCAGGAATTCTGGGATTTGGGGGCAGGAACTTTGGATTTTTGGGGCAGGAATTTTGGGATTTGGGGGCAGGAATTCCCAGATTTTGGGGCTGAAATTCCCGGATTTTGGGGCTGAAATTTTGGGATTTTGCGTCTGGAATTCCCAGATTTTGGGGCAGGAATTTTGGGATTTTGGGGCTGGGATTTTGGAATTCTGGGGCAGGAATTTTGGGATTCTCACCTCTGGAACAGGAACTCGCCGGCAGCCGAGGCCAGGGCGCGGCTGGAGATGAAAACCACGGGGAAAACGCTCTGGCAGTCCTGCTCCGACAGCACCTCCCCCATGCTCCTGGAATTGGGGAATTCTGCCACTCCTGGATCCCCAATTCCCACGTTTCCCTTTCCCAAATCCCGACCCCAAATCCCAATCCCCAAATTCCCATCCAAACTGTGAATTTCTGATCCCAAATTTACAATTCCCAAATCCCCAACCCCAAATCCCGACCCCAAATTCCCAAATCCCAAATTCTTAATCCTCAATCCCAAATTCTGACCCCAAATTCCAAAATCCCAAATTCCCAAATCCCAAAAACCCAAATTCCCAAATCCCCATCCAAAACTTTTAATTTCCGAACCCAAATTCACAATTCCCAATTTCCAAATCCCAAATTCCCAAATCCCAAAATTCCCACCCCAAATCCCAAATTCACAATTCCCAATCCCAAACCCCAAATTCCCAAATCCCAATTCCTGTTTTTACCTGTCCATCTCCAGCAGCAGCCTCAGCACCTCCAGGGCCACCTGGGGCTCCGTGTCGTGAGCCATGGCCACCAGCCGGGGCTGCAACCCCAAAATCCCCAAAAATCCCCAAATTCCAAAAGTCCCAAACACCAAAATTCCCAAAAATCCCAAAAATTTTTACCCTATTTTCCCCATTCCAGCCCCATTTTTATCCCATTTTTCCCTATTCCCAAACCTTTATCCCACTTTTATCCCATTTTTCTCCATTTTTATCCCATTTTCCCATTTCAGCCCCATTTTTTATCCCATTTTTTCCCATTCCCAACTATTTTTATCCCATTTTTATCCCATTTTTCCCCATTCCCAACCATTTTTATCACATTTTTATCAAATTTTATCCCACTTTTTTCTCATTATCAACGATTTTTATCCCATTTTTTCCCATTTTCATCCCATTTTTTTCCCATTCCAGCCTTATTTTTATCCCATTCCCAACTATTTTTATCCTGTTTTTATCCCATTTTTATCCCATTTTTCCCCATTCCCAACCATTTTAATCACAGTTTTATCTAATTTTTATCCCATTTTTTCCCATGATCAACAATTTTTATCCCATTTTTTCCCATTCCAGCCCCATTTTTATCCCATTTTTCCCTATTTCCAACCCCACGTTCTCGCATTTTAATCCCATTTTATCTCATTCTTCCTATTCTCAAACCTTTTTTATCCCATTTCCCACTCTCATCCTGTTTTTTCCCATTCCAGCCCCACTTTTATCCCATTTTCCCACATTTTTCTGGGTTTTTCCTAAATTTTTCTTGTTTTCCCCCCAGATTTTTCTTGTTTTTCCCCCAGATTTCTCTTGTTTTTTTCCCATATTTTTCTTGCTCTTTCCCAGATTTTCCCCATGTTCTTCCCTGATTTTCCCCCATTTTTCCCCTGATTTTTCCCCGTTTTATTCCTGATTTTTCCCCGTTTTTTTCCCTGATTTTTCCCCGTTTTTTTCCCTGATTTTTCCCCGTTTTTTTCCCTGATTTTTCCCCGTTTTTCTTCCTGATTTTTCCCCGGTTTTTTTCCTGATTTTTCCCCGTTTTTCTTCCTGATTTTTCCCCGGTTTTTTTCCTGATTTTCCCCCGTTTTTCTTCCTGATTTTTCCCCGGTTTTTTTCCTGATTTTTCCCCCGTTTTTCTTCCTGATTTTTCCCCGGATTTTTTCCTGATTTTTCCCCGTTTTTCTTCCTGATTTTTCCCTGTTTTTTTCCTGATTTTTCCCCGTTTTTTTTCCTGATTTTTTCCCCGGTTTTTTTTCCTGATTTTTTCCCAGATTTTTCCCTAGATTTTTCTGCTTTTCCCAAATTTTTCCCAGATTTTTCTTGTTTTTCCCTAGATTTCTCTTCTTTTTTTTCCCCATATTTTCCTTGCTCTTTCCCAGATTTTTCCCCATTTTTTCCCTGATTTTTTCCCAGATTTTCCCCCTTTTTTCCCCAGATTTTTCCCCATTTTTTCCCTGATTTCTCCCAGAATTTTCCCCATTTTTCCCCCCAATTTCTCCAGGTTTCTCCCAGATTTTTTGGCATTTCCCCCACCTTGAACCTCTCAGTGAAGAGCTCCAGGCTGCGGGCCACCTCTGGCATCCCATAAATCCCCTGCAGGGCCCTGACACAGCTCAGCCGAACCTCCCCATACTGCAAAACACAAAATTCAATTTAAATGGGAATTTCTGCATCCCAAATTTCCAACATTCCCACTTTTTTTCCCCAATTTTCCAGCCCAGTCTTCCTCATTTTCACTCCCTGCTCCCTCATTCCCAACCCTATTTTCCCCTCATTTTCCCCCAATTTTTCCCCTCATTTTTTCCTGGATTTTTCCCTATTTTTTTCTCCCATTTTTTCTCACCTTGTCATTCAGGATCCACTCCAGGTATTTCAAGTGCCGTCACTCAAGAACAATCGCAGATTTTTCCCCCATTTTTTACTGTTTTACTCTCATTTTTTCTCCATTTTTCCCCCTTTTTTTTCTGTTTTACCCAAATTTTTCCTGGATTTCCCCATTTTTTCCCCACCTTGTCATTGAGGGTCCAGCCCAGGTATTTCAGGTGCCATCTCTCAGGAACTATCCCATTTTAATCCCATTTATTCCCATTCTCCCCCCACTTTTTCCCATTTTCCCCGTTTCTTTCTGTTTTTCTCCCATTTTTTCCCCACCTTGTCATTCAGGGACCACCCCAGGTATTTCAGGTGCCATCACTCAGGAACAATCTCAGATTTTTTCCCCTTTTTTTTTTTTTCTGTTTTTCCCCATTTTTTTTCTGTGTTTCCCATTTTCCCCACCTTGTCACTGAGGGTCCAGCCCAGGTACTTGAGGTGCCCATCACTCAGGAAGGATGCAGGGAACCTCCTCACCCACAGCCCCAGCTCCTCCATGCAGATCCCTCGGATTTCGGGCACCACGTCCCTGGGGGGGCACAAGCTCAAACTCTGAGCCCCAATCCCAAAATTCCCTTTCTTCCAAAATTTTCCTGCTTTATCCCAACCCCCCCCACCTGCTCCTTCCCATTTTATCCCATTTTTCACCATTTTATCCCATTTTTCTTCCTTTAATCCCATTTCCCCCTCATTTTATCCCATTTTCCCCCATTTTATCCAATTTCCCCCATTTTTCACCATTTTATCCAATTTTATCCCATTTTTTCACCATTTTATCCCATTTTTCCTCCATTTTACCCAATTTCCCCCCATTTTTCACCATTTCCCCCCATTTTTCACCATTTTGTCCAATTTTATCCCATTTTTCACCATTTTATCCCATTTCCCCATTTTACCTCATTTTTCTTTCTTTTATCCCATTTTCCCTCCATTTTTTCAACATTTAATCCCATTTTTCTTCCCTTTATCCCATTTCCCCCCCTTTTCACCATTTTAATCCATTTTATCCCATTTTTCACCATTTTATCCCATTTTTCCTCCATTTTACCCAATTTCCCCCATTTTATCCGATTTTCCCCCATTTTTTCACCATTTTACCCAAATTTCCCCCATTTTATCCAATTTTCTGCCATTTTCCTCCATTTTATCCCATTTTTCTTCCTTTTATCCCATTTTCCCCCCCACTTCCCCCATCTCCCTCCCATTTCTCCCTCTTTTATCCCATCTTTTCCCATTTCCTCCTTTTATCCTATTTCCCCCTTTCCCTCCCATTTTCCTCCATTTTTTCCCTTTAATCCCATTTCCCCCTCATTTAATCCCATTCTCATTTTATCCCGCTTTCCCCCTTTTATCCCATTTTCCCACTTAATCCAGTTTTCCCCCATTTTTCCCATTTCCCTTCCCATTTTTCTCAATTTCATCCTATTTTTACCCCTTTCCCTCCCATTTTAATCCAATTTTCCTCAATCCCAGACCTGTTTATTTCCCCATTTTCCACCATCCCATTTTTCCCATCCCGATCCCACTTTCCCCCATTTTCCCATCCCAATCCCATTTTTCCATCCCAATCCCACTTTCCCCATCCTAATCCCATTTTTCCCCATTTTCCCCATCCCAATCCCACTTTCCCCATCCTAATCCCATTTTTCCCCATTTTCCCCATCCCAATCCCATTTTCCCCTATTTTTCCCATTTCCTCATCCCAATCCCATTTTCCCCCCATTTTTCCCCCATCCCAATCCCATTTTTCCCATCCCAATTTCCCTCAGGGGAAAGAGAGGGAGCCCAAATTACCCTCAGGAAAAGGGAAGAAACCCAACATTTCCTCAGGAAAAAGAGAGGGAGCCCAAAATTCCCCCAGGAAAAAGAGAGCTCAAAATTCCCTCAGGAGAAAGAGAGAGAGCTCGAAATTCCCTCAGGAAATAGAAAAAGAACCCAAAATTCCCTCAGGAGAAGTAGAACAAAATTCCCCCAGGAAAAAGAGAGGGAGCCCAAATTTCCCTTAGAAAAAAAAAAAAAGAGGGGGTGGGACCCCAAAGGTCACAGTTTGGGGGGGGGAATGAATAAAAGCCTTTCCTATTTGTGGACGCCTCAAACCCCTGAAAATCCCCCCCAAAAAATCCCAAACCCTACCTGATCCACAAATCCCACAAAAAGGGGAAGTCGGGAACTTTCTGGGGCTCTCAGACCCCCCTAAACCTCAACTGGAGTAGTGGGGATGAAGCCCCCCCCTCACAAATGCGCCCTGGAATGAGGTGAGTGAAACACCCCCTCCTCATAAAACCCCTCAGGAATGACAAAAGCGAACCTCCCCCCCCCCCAAAAAAAAAAAACCGTCAGGAGTGAGAGGAATAAATAGCCCCCCTCATAAAATCCCTCAGGAATAAGAAGAGTGACCACCCCCCCCTCATAAAACCCCTCAGGGATGAGAAAAGTGAATCCCTCCCCTCATAAAAACCTCTCTGCTCCCACTAAGGGGTGGGGTTGAAACCTCCCAGCTCCCCAAATCTCCCCTGGAAGGAACCTACGAGCTCCCCGCACGCCTCCCTCACCTCTGCCGGGCTGAAAATGCCGAAAAACCTCAAAAACTCCCCAAAAACCTCCCGTCCAAATCGCTCCCGCCTCACGCCCGCCTCCCTTCACGCCAAGACAAAATGGCGCCCGGCCCGCGCCCGCGCCTCCGGGGGGCGTGGTCACACCCGGTCACGTGGCTCCGAGGGCGCAGTCATGTGACTCCGAGGGGGAGCAGGGTGGGCGTGGCCCGATTGATCACGTGACTCGTGGCTCCAAAACCGCCGCGGGAGCGCCCCGTGAGGGAAGGGTCCCCAAAAAAACCCAAAATTCGGGAATTCTGCCGGGAATTTGGGGTTTGGAGCGGACTGTAGGGATTGGTGGGGGTTATAGGGGCACGAGGGGGTTTGCAGGGGTCTGGGAGGGGTTGGGGGATGGGGGTTCCCCTATAAATTTGGGGTCTCCTATAGAGTGGGGGCCCTAAGAAACTCCAAAAATTGGGAATTCTGTGGGGAATTCGGGTTTTGGGGGCGGCTGGGGGGCTGGATCCCATTCTCGATCCCCTTCCTGGCCCCAAATCCCTTTCCCAAATCCCATTCCCGATGCCATTCCTGTCCCAAATCCCGTTCCCGACCCCAAAATCCCATTCCCCGTCCCAAAATCCCAAAATCCCGATCCCAAAATCCCCATTCCCCTTCCCGAAATCCCGCTCCCCGTCCCACTCCGCCCGCCCGGGGCCGTCCCGGGGCGGGGCCGGAGACAAAAGGGGGAAAAGTTTTCGGTGCCGGGAAAGGAAGGTTTGGGATCGCGCCGGAATCTTTGGGATCGCCGGGAAACCCCCCCGGGATGTGGCGGAGCTGAGCGAGGCCGCGGTGAGACGGGGACGGGAAAAACCGGGAATGGGGAAAAAAACGGGACTGGGGAAAAAAACCGGGAATGGGGGAGAAAATCGGGATTTGGGGAGAAAAATCCGGGATTTGGGGAGGGGAGAAAGCGGGATTTGGGCTGGGGAAAAGCCGGGAATGGGGGAGAAAAAATCGGGAATGGGGGAGAAAATCGGGATTTGGGGAGAGGAGAGAAAACTGGGATTTGGGGGGGTTAAGACCGGGAATTGGGATTGGGGAGGGGAAACGGGATTTGGGATTGGGGGAACCGGGAATGGGGGACACTGGGACTGGGGTTTGGTGATTTGGGACACTGGGACTGGGAATTGGGGATTTGGGACACTGGGACGGGAAATTGGGATACTGGGATTGGGATTTGGGACACTGGGACTGGGGTTGGGGACACTGGGACTGGGATTTGGGGACACTGGGACTGGGGTTTGGGACACGGGTTTGAGGACACTGGGATTTGGGATACTGGGACATTGGGATTTGGGGACACTGGGACTGGGGTTTGGGGACACTGGGACTGGGATTTGGGACACTGGGATTTGGGGACAGGGATGGGGATTTGGGGACACTGGGATTTGGGGACACTGGGGTTTGGGGACTCTTGGATTTGGGGTCATCAATGGCAGAAGCTGTTGCTTGTTTGAGGCCTTGGTGTTCTCTGTGAAGCAACAGCATTGCAGAAAGAAATTTTAAAAAAAGAAGGAAAATAAACGAACCAAACACTGCACATCTTCCCTTTTCTGTGTGTGCTGATACACATTCACATACCAAACACTCGTGAACCAGCATTTAAAATGTCCTCCATTTTCTGGTTCCCTTCCTTCCCCCCCTCAGCAGCTCTGGAAAAGCAAGTTTGCGTTTGTGCTGCCTTGCCTCCAAGTCTGGCAGCGCAGCTCAAACCATCTCCTCCAGCAGGAGGAGCTGCGCAAACTGAGCACGGAACTTGGAGATGTTTATGGGACCTCTCTGAGCACTCGGCTGCTCCTTTTAGTGCCCTTTGCTATGCAAAGGCAAGGGCAGCCCCTCATGCCCTTCAGGGAAACCACCAGGAACGTCTGAGCAGATCCCTCATTCTCATTGCAGGGCAAAAGGAATTGTTTACACAAACAGCTGAAAATTCAAGGAATGGTTTTCCATCTTTCTGACTGGCAGGGATCTGAAGTGGCTTAAAATTACTGATGTGGATTTATTTACTGGCAAAAATAGCCATCTGAACTCACAATCTTCACCAGCTCTTCTTCTAATGTTTGAAAGTCTTGTTTTACTAACCAAACAAAAATACTATAATAACTTATTTGCGTTAGTCAAAAAGCATAACATTTTTACTTGACAGGGTATTTTTTCTTTTCCTCTCTGTGGCAACAAAAATATGGGAAAAAAGCGAGAAATATACAGCAAAGAAATTATAAAAGGTGTTACATAAAAATAAGAGATAATTAGAAGGTTTTCATCTGTGCACTGAGGTAGATTTCTTCCTGGCATTGCAAACGTGCTGCTCAGTCTAAGCTCTGTGTTATTCAGAGAAGGGGGAAATGCTGAGCATGTCCCAGCCCTTGCTGTTTAATTAGGCTGTGGCTGCCACTGCAGCTGAGTTTGGTCTCACAGCCACTGTTGGCTAAAGGGACAGCCCTTCCTCCTCACCAATGCTGCCACCTCTGCACAGGCTGCCCAGCTTGCCAGCCCCCAGAGCCACCAGCCCTGCTCACTAAACCTGGAGTGGGGGGAACACCAAAAAAACAAACAAACAAACAAAAAAGCCCCATCAAAACACAAACAAACCCGGCTGTGTAACTCAGCCCCCTAAAAACTAATATTTTTTTTTTTTGCTCATCATGTTAACCTAACCAACAGGTGCTAATCCCACTGCAAGGAGGAAAGACCACAACTGCAGGGTGGGAGGGAAGAGGTGGGACATCCTTTTCAGTGGTGAAAAGCCACTGGACTGACACAGCTGTGTCACCACTGAGGAGCCCTCTGGCATAATCCTCTGACAAAGTCTGCCTGAGCCACAGCAGCTCACCCAGCACTTGAGATGTATGCACTCTTCTTATCCCATCTCCACCTTTACCAGGCTGAAATCTTCAGTGGAAAAGCAGCAAGAGGCAGCTGGGACAGCAACTTCTCCCACTCCCCATGACCTTTCTTAACATCCTCTTTTCCTCAAGCACACCAAGGGACCCGTGCCAGGCTTGCTAAATCCATCCCCTCAGAGGCAGCCTAGACTGCAGCCATGCACTGTGGTGTACCATTTCTGTGCAACTTACAGGTGTTTAAAGAAAGGCTTCAGAGGAAAGAGGGAAAAAAATAAACCACAGTTGGCCCTTGCAATATTTTTACCACTGTTTGCCAGAGGAAGAGGTATGGTTGTGTGGTGTACCCGTTGCACGGGGCCAAGCAGCAGCACAGGAACAGCAAGTGACACACACTCACAACTCAAGGCAGGCTTGCCAAGGGGAGCCCTGACAGGGCAATCATTGGTGAGAAGCCCTGAGTCAGAAAACACCTCCACCAGCCTCTTCTTGAGGCAGGGCTTCTCTTCCTTTCCATGGGGTGAAACAGCCTCAGACTTGGGTGCAATTAAAAAGTTGCCAGCAACTCACCTATCCGTGAGGAAAAAGGATGTTTGGGTTTTTTCCTTAATATTAGAAAACTGGGTTTTGGTCTCAAAGTGAACTTCAGGACCACTGTCAAGCCCTGTGCCCCTGAGATCATTGAACAAACAGCATCTGACACCCCAGTTTGTAGCTGCCACATGCCAGCAGCTCTGGCTGATGCTGGCACACTCCATAACAAGCAAGGACAGAAAGCAGGTGGGGATTTTCCATGTGCCATTGGACTTGGTGTCAATAAAGCAGACCCTGAAGGTACCAGCCTACATCTTCTGCTCCAAAAGTTGCCTTGGACTTCATCTTTCCTGCTAACGCATAGCCATCTGTAGTTTCTCTGATAGATAACATAAAGAAGTGGTTGAAGACCACAGAGAAACAGGAAATGCAAGGTCAGAGACTGCAGTTCTCTGTCTTCTACCCTGTGTGCCCAGCCTGGAGCCTGTTTGACAGGAGAGAAGAGATTTCTATGTCTTTCCTTCCCAATTAAACCAATGTGCCTTGCATAAGACAACATTCACTAGGCCAGGGAAAGAGCAGACTGAGACACCCTGTCAGCCCCCATGGCTAAGGTGTGCAGGGGGAAGGGCTCCTGTCCCCTTGCCAAGCAATCCTGCAGCAGGATCCTTCCTGGATCAGAAGTGAGACCCAGTGTCTTTCCCCCCTGAAATCAGATTAGATGGGAAACGGGGACAAATGCTGCAAGCACTGGGTGCTCTCCCAAAGGGGGCATTGCCCTTCTCCCTCCAGCACGTTCTGAAAGCAGCAGCCACCAAAGCACTGCCCACACTGCAGGCAGGGCTCCCAGCACAGGGCCAGGGCGGCACACGTGCCAAGCACCCAGCTGCCGCCCTGAGACCAAGGAACATCTGGACAGACACATGGGGCACAGCAGAGCTCCACGTGCCTGGGGATCCAGAGAGCTTAGGCACCAGGCAAGCAGAAGTTTCCATAATTACAGCTGTATCTCCCATCCAGAGTTTCTTCTGGCTCTGACCCAGTCTCCCTAGAGCTTTTGCACCAGCAATTTTTCCTCAGGTATTTTTTGCAAATCCAGGAAAGAGATTGTGTTATCTCTCAACAATACAGAACATATTCTAATATCCTAGCAGCTGGCCCTGGGACATAATCTATGGGACTCTGGTTGCTCATGGCCCAGTTTACAGTCAGCCTCCCAGAAACATTTGCATGGTTGGGTAGAGTTGAATACAGCAATTAATCTTCAGTTCCAAGTAATCAGAAACATTTAGTCAGAGGCAAACTTATTGAAAGACAAAAGAGGCTCCAGGACTGTCAGCAAAAGAGGATAAATTTCTGAAATATCATGTATTTAATATTCTCCATCATGATTTAATTAAATATGTAAAAAGAGGAAAAAGCATATTCATTATCAGGGAAAAAAACCTTGTTTAATTGAGACAAATACTCCAGTGCACAGGAGAACTTTCTGGGCTGCTGTTATCTGGTTAGAAAATATTTTCCCAACTATAGTTTATTTTCCATTTGACTGCAAGCCTTTGCATTCTAAATAACATTTCTGGATTTCAGAAGGGAAAATGAGGGATAACTGACCAAGATTAAAGGTCTGAATCAATTAACATTTGCCTCTCAGTTTCCCAGGAATAAGTGAACTTCGGAATTAAATTTCCAAAACTGGTCCTTTCTGACAGCTAAAGCAGCAGTTTGCCAGGCTGTCTTTGGAACATCAGCCACACTACCACAATCGAACATCTGGGGAGGAAACTGGCTCTTCTTTAAAGGGTTTGGCCAGGACACAACTCTCAGCTTTGCAAACAGCCACTCTCCTTTCTGTGATAGCAGCAAGGTGCAAAACAGGTACTGAGGAGCTCCCAGCTCCTCCAAGTGTGATGGCTCTAAAACCTCTCAGAGCTGATGCTAACACTAAATGCATCTATTAGCAGATTTTCAACTCTGCAGTACTAACACAGAAGCCACAAGAGTGAGGCACAGGGGAAACATCACATTTTCCAAAGCTGTTTGGGCAACAAGCCCTGTCATGCTGCACACAGCGCACTAACTCCACCACAGCATGGTGAGAACTGCACTCTCTGGGGCAGCATGTAAGTCACATGTCTCCTACCAGAGTAGCAATTAGGAAATTTTACACTGGTTTAGGGTAGTATTAAGCCTGCTGCTGACACAATATAGAAAACATGACTTTTTGAAGTACAGTTGTTGAAATTTTCCCCCAAAAGATAAGAAAGGACAGATTTTTACCTGCCACTAAGTGTGTAGCTCCTGCACAAAGCTACACCAATTTATACCAAAGAAGAATATATCCCAGTGTCTCCAAATCTGTCTTGATTAGCAAGGTACACCATTTTTCAAAAGCAATTAAATGACATTACCATAAAAGTGAGAGAATTCTCTCACAGTGCAGCCAACAACTTTCCTAAAAGTTACAATATTGCATTCCTTCCCCTTTCTTTGCAAACTAAAAATATCACTTGACATTTTTGCTGTGACAAATGTCTTCAGATGTTTTTTTACTGAACTTCCATTCTGTCTCTTTACTGTCTTTTTCTTTGAAAGGATTATCTTTGTGCTTAGACAAGCCCACAGATAGATTGCCATTAACTGCAGTGGAATTTAGGCCATCTTAGATAATCCACTAGCCTCTTGGCAGTCCTCAGACCTTGTGAGGACTTGTACCAAAGCCCCATAAATTGGAGGGACTGTGGATGTCTGAGGTAAGCATGAAGGCAGGTTGCATGGACACTGTCTATACCCATTTGCAAATTTTAGCAACAGTGATACTCAAGTCTAAAAAGCTGCATAAAAGCTTTAAAACAAGATTACAGCCATGACAGCTAATATCCTACACACCATGGGTTGTATTCCTTAATTTCACCATAGTCTGGCCTTGTCATTCTGCTGGACTCCCCTGGAGCCCCTCTGATGAGGTGGTACTGGCAATGCTGTTAATCTTCTCCTGTTCAGGGGCAGTGTAAAAACAGCACTGAAACTACTTTATGAGACAGATAACCTAAACTAGAGCAGTCACCACCCAAAGCAGAGGCCATGTGCAGGGCTGGAACAGGACCAGAGCTGTGCTGAGTGTCTCAAGGTGTTTCTGGAGGGTTTGAGAGCTATTGCTTGGAGTTGCATGTGTGTAAGAGATAAGCAGCAAAAAAATACCACAAGAGCACAGAAAGAAGGCGGCAAGGACACATCAGATACAGCTGGAGAGGCACATGACTGGGAATACCAAGATGGGACTGATGTTTCCACCAAAAGGTGGGCAGGAACTATGAGAAAAGTCACTTTCCCTGAACACAGTGGGATTCATACAGCAGAAGAAAAAAAAATTAGGTAATGGCCCACAAAAATAATCAGGCCTAAAGATACTTCACTGTCGTCAACAAACACAACCCACAAAAGGGTCAAATACCAGTTTTAAACAAAAAGTGTGACAACCTTTTTTACCATCACTCCCTTCCACCACCACTGTAAATCAGCTTTGTTACTCCAGTTATCATGAGCCTTGTTTGATGAAGAGTGGAGTCCAAGCTGGCAAGCACAGTTGGGTTAGATTTTGGTTGGCAGCTTCATAGCTATCTTTATTCTCCAGATTCCTGAACAGCACATCCAGAAGTATGTGGTTACATTTGTCCATCACCACAGACCAGCCAGGCACTCACAGGTCTGGGTACCACTGTCTAATTCCACTGCAGACCAAGTCAGAAGAAACCTTCCTCATGGAAAGACACTTTTAATGAGATTCCTTCCTGTGAGCCAGTGCCTGCAAAGAAACAGGAGCCAAGCAAGGCACCAGAAATAGAACCGTCCTCCATTCCACTCCACCTCGAGTCTGTGCAGAGGCACTGGGGTAATGGTGACAGCCCAGAGAGAGTTGCCAGAATCAGGGCAAAGCAGCTCTTGCCAGAAACTGAGCTTCCCATGAGCAGTGGATCCTTTCAGCAACACCCAGCACAACAAGGTGCAAATTCAGGGCAGCTCCATCCTCAGGAGGAGCCAGAGGCAGCGAGAAGCCGCAGGCAGGATCAGGCTCACCCAGAGCTGTGTCCTTTGCCTGCCTGCACCCATATAAGCTGCCTTAACTCCTTTCCCTTCTCCTCCTCTCATCCTCTTGCTTCAGCACCCATTTTATAAAATTAAAAGCTGAGCTTTACAGTTTGGGCCCCTCACCACATTCTCCCCTTTTCTGCCAAGGGGGACACTACCTGAAGCAGCAAGACAAGTTACTCCTGAGAAGGAAAAACAATTGTCCTACTGGATTGCAATACCAATAATAAACTTCAGTAACTCTGGGGTTAAAGTCAGTAAGAAAGCAAACTTTAGGTCAGCAGACTCTTAAACATATTTATTAAGCATGTGTTTAAGCAACCAGCTGAAACAGGGACAGAGGTGTCATATTATCATCTAAGGAAGTTCCTTTTTTTTCTCTCATTCTGGCCTTTGGAAAAAGCATAGTCATAGCTAGATCTCATATGTTGCACAATAATTGAAATGTTCATAGAGAATTCCAGAGTAAATTGGTAAATTGTTAGCAGACTTTACTGCCACAAGCTTGTCAGCATTTCTATTTTTTTTTATTTTTTTTTTTTTTAAATTTAGTTTAAATTTGTGTTCCATCATCATTTTGTTTCATAACTTGTGTGTCATCAGCTCTGGTCATCTGATTATAGAAAAGCATAAAAAGAAGCTACTTCTAAAGCAAACAGGATTTTCCCCCTTCACTATTCCAGGAAACAAATTCTTCCCAAAAGCCATCATTAAGGAAAAGTCAGAAAGAGTTCAGATTTTTATGAGTGAAGCAAATAAGCTGCTACAGTATTAAGCCAATCTGGAATTTGGCTTATGAAGTTCTAGATCCTTTGGTAGAAAAGAAACCACTGATTGATAATGTTTCCTTCTCATGAAAATCAATTGTGACCGAAGCATTTCAAACAGCTTTTGAGTAGATTTTCCATTAAAGGTATGAAAGTCAGTAGTGCTTGACTTTGCTCCTCCACTTGCCATCTGCAATCATCTCACCCAAAAGCAGATGTCTTTTTCTGCTTTTTCTTGACAGTCTTGGTCCTTGTCTGGTCAAAGTGACAAGAGTCTCCACCCCTTGGGCTGTTCTGACTCTTCACACGAGCAAACAAGACACAGTAATTTTGCTCTCTGTGGATCAATGCCCAAGTGAGGTCTCCTAAGGAAAATTTGGAGGTGGAATGAGAGCCAGCAGAGGGATTATCATAATAGCTCTCCCGTGGGAACATTTCCTGCAGAAGAATCCAGAGACTTCAGTTGGTCTCAGGACCCTTCTGTGTTAAGAAATACACATGCCTACAAGTAAGCACACTTACATTGTTTAACTGCATTTTCCATGCAGGCAATGGATTTTTTGCAAAGGTCATTGGGTCCAAGCCAGTCACCACTGGGAATATAAATTGTGTGTTCTTCACATTGAATCATAGAGAGGGGGTGGGTGGGAGAAGTGAGAGACAGATTTGTAGCTTTCTTCTTTTTCTTATTTAAAATTAATCTGGCTATTTCTCTTTATAACACCAATATTCCTGGTTCTTCTAAAATGCTTGACATCCAGTAGTCTCAAAATATATCAAAAAGAAAGTACTACTGTCCTAGAAAAAAATCTAAGCCCAGAAAAGCAATTTGATGTTTGTGCACCCCAGCTTATCAGATATGTACCAGGAGGAAGAAAAGCTATTTCAAGAACAAACGTTTAATATGTTCTCAAACATCTGAGAGCAGCTTTTGCCCTCCAGTAAAACTCAGGATGCCCATAGGGAGAAATCCAGACCTTCATCAGTGGGAATCTGAGTTCAGTAGAGTGGCCATGTCATAATGGAGGGAGCTACAGTTTATGCTCAGCTGCCACCTCAGTAATAAGCTTTTTTTTAGTGGGTCCATCTGTTTTTTGAGTTTCATCTGCCCTCAGAGGTTTACAGGCACTAACACCCATTTGATTTCCCTCCCATTGGAGTAGTTAATGGCTCCAACTCTGAGACCAAGTTTGTAACTGGAGGAACTTGTCCCTGGGACGTGCTGCCACGAAGGAGCCTGGCTGCCAATGCCATGCAGAGTGGCAATTCCACTGCCCATTCAACAAGCTGAAAGCCCAGCTCTTACACATCCATCAAAGTCCATTTTAACTGGGAGCCTAAAGCTATTTTACTCATCAGTAATAAAGGAGCAATTAAGTTCACAGCCAAAAATGAATTAATGAGATACCACAAACAATTTAATTAGCTCCTTCATGGGTATTCAGATAGAAACCACACAAAAAAACCCCACAGGGTGTGCTAATTACTTCAAGGGTCTGACTAAAATGAAACAAAAAAATAGAAAAACACAGCATTTGGAGCAAAGGCTAGAAGTCTGTCATTAAGTGACGACGGTGGTAATGAAGAGACGGGGTCTTCACGATATGCCATGAAGCCGTTTATTGATCCACAAAGCAAAGTTTATATACTTTTTTACCTTATACTAAAAATAGCGCACCAATCATATTGCTGTTTCTAAGTTATATAACTAAATATCATTGCTCAATCTATGCCTCGTTTAAGCTAACTAAGTACCAGGTAAATATTACGAAAATCCCCATAAAAACTGCAGGGTAAGCTCTTCGTACCAAGCACTTTCTTATCTCTTACATTCCTTCTTCAAAATCCCACTTGCCAAGGCTTGCGGCCTACTCATGCCAAGGCTTGCAGCCTACTATGGCTTACACATCCATGTCGGTTGTGACAAGCTGAGCAGTGCTCGCAGTCCTGCTTTCTAGTTGTATTCCCACAATTAAGCCATCTCTCATACACAGTAAGCTGTGTATGACACAGCACACATGGAAGTGCCTACATCCCTCTGTACAGCTCATCAAGAACAGCCTCAAATTCAGTGACACTAAAACTGAACCTATTTGCTCCATTTACTTTGGCAAATGCTCTGGGGGGCACTCTCCTTACTCTGAGGAGAAGAGTTTGGCAAGAGAGCCGGTCTGTTTAAATACCCTTTAAGGGAAAGTAGAGGTTTAGCAAGGATGCCTTGGAAAGGACAGCACGAGGAATGGGACGCTGTGCAGTGCCTGGCCGAGGCTGACTGACATGGCACAGCTTGAGGAAGAACAAGAGGGTCTCCATGTATATGTTTAGGAGGTTAAACTGTCATTCTTGACAATTTACATTAATTGCACAATATTTCAGTGCCACGAGCTCAGGAATCCATAAAACCATTAGGCCAAAATTGCTCATCCCTGTGTTTTGGTCATTTATGGCCACACAAAGGACAGATAAAATTCTACCAGTACAGGCAGAGTTTTACTGAGCCTTTTGTGCCCTGGTCCAAAGATTATATTTGAAATTTAGAGAAGCAGGAAAACAAGCCCTTTCCACTTGGTGGCAAAACACAGCTGCTCTTAAAATCTCAAAACTTGAGCTATTTTTAAGGAAAAAGCCGAAGGTTCCCAGGACTCACAGTGGAGTTTCAGCCTGCAGAATTCAATAACCAATCCAGGAAACCTATTTTGACATCTAGTTTCAAAGAGGGTATTGTAAACAAAGAGCAAGCCCACAGAACAATATCATTCTTGATCCCCATTTAAATAGCAGGAACACAGAAAAGCCTCAGAAGTGGAGACATCTGTATTTATGTAGAGTGCTTTCCCTGTCTCTTTGTACTTCATTTGCAAGTGGCAAAATGGAATTTCTTTTCTGAGTAGATGAGCCCTTGCATCTTAAACCACCCCAAATACAACAATGCCACTAAAATATGAGGAGGACACTTTCTGAAATCTGCAGAAGCATTACAATGTTTGTTTACAGTTAATATTGTGGTATTTCTGCCTGGCCTCAGAGCAGCTTGCAGCAGCCACTATTGGCTTTATTGTTTTAAGTTAGAGAGGAATGAGACCAGAATCAGACCATGAGGACAGCATTTAGAGATGACAGCTTGTCCAAACCTCACCTCAAAAGTATTTTTCTTTATTTGAGTTCAGTCTGCAGCAAGACTTCTCATTCATACACATTCACACAAACTTTTTCTTTTTTCCTGTTGAGGCAAGCTAGGACTAGAGGCTATCACACAAAGCCAGGCATAACAAACACAAGGACAATGAGTTGTTATTGACAAGATTGAGAGGGAAAAAAAAAGGTTTTCTTTTTTCTCTCTACATGTGCTTAACTAAACCAAGACTACTAAGCCTATAAAAGAATATTTTGCAAGAAATAGAGCTTGGGATTCATCTTGTCGAAATGATGGCTAAGCCTTCTCTCTGCCTTTCAGCACAAGTATTATCCATAGATTGACAGAAAGCATTTGTTAACTAACTCAGTTTTAGTATAGTATATATTAGTATGTATTTATTGCGTGCAACATTCTTTTCTACAGGAAATACGTTAATGCTTGTTGTGGTCACTAAGCCAATCTGCCCAACATTAAGTAGGCTGTGCTTAGAGACAAAGATACGATTTTTAATGCTGCAAATCACCTTCATTCCCAGATCAAAATTACTCTGCTTGCATGCATTTATTTTCCTTTCTAGTGTATTTTGGCTGATTTCAAAGAGAGGTTCATGAAGTCTCCAGCACACCCAAAGCTTATGTGTGTTTTGTGTGACCCCGCTGTTGGCATGTGTGCATTTCTGCTATAACTTTGCACTGTCTCAGTGAGTAGTTTGCTACAGTTTGCCCTGGGGAAGATAAGCCAGAGCATAATCTATGCACCCTGTAAGTCTTGAGGCTGTTGAAATGCATGTGCTATCTCTTAGGGAAGGAAAAAAAACCACCCCAAAAACACAGGGCTCCAAACTGATCTCCAGCTGCATCAAAACAAAGAAACAGAGGCAAAAAAATCATTGACTCCTGTTTTTACTATTCTCAACATTTGTCATTCAGTATTACAAGAGAAAAAAGTGAGCTTTTCTGGCCCATAAAAAGGATATGTGACTATTTTTTATTTATTTATGAAGTTGCAAGCCCAATCTATGGTAGCAGGACATTAATGGTGGCAGGACCTTTCTTCTTGGAATCAGGACAGAGGAGTAGGAAGTCTTCCCCTCTGCTGAGAGAAATAGTCACATGGCTTCCATGTCTGCCTCTTGAGGAGGTGCAGTTATAAAAAAATAGCATCACAGCCATGCTAAACAAGCACAGCTTAATGGAAAACCTAGTGGAAGTAGTAGATTCAGGAGCACCTGGACTTTACTCCAGTTTGGTTATTGACTTCAGCAGGATGAAGTGATTGCCTCTTCATCTGCTCCCCTTCCCCACCCTCTAGTAAATAAATTGCAGTCATAACTTTTTATAAACAGCATTTGCACTGCAGAAATATTACACTGACCTGCAAGCCTGCTGTCAGGTCTGCCTAACATTTGAAGCACACACTGAGCAGGGCAAAGCAATGCTGCTAACAGTCATAAACTGCTGGGGTTTGAGCTGACAGGGCAGTGCTTGGGTCTCAGTTTCATGTTTTACAGCCACACTCTTCTGCTCTTATCAAAATGTGGTGTATAACTGCCAAGCCTGAGGAGCTCTTGTGCACAAGCTCGTGCCAAATTCCCCACACAGCCTCCCAAGCTCCTGCCCTGCACATAGTGGATGGGGTTGACTCTGACAAAGAAAGCACTAAGGATTATTTTAAAAGGCTGCAAAAACACTTGCTTTCCTGGCATTTCCTTTGGGCTGAACAGCATTCACTTCCACTCCCTGAAAGCAGCAAAGATATCCTTTTGAAATTAGTTCCTCCTACTTCGCTGACTAATAAATATACGTATTTTCACCTATATTCATGTAAATGTACGTGGAAATTCAAGTATTTTCACATAAATATATGATAACTCTGGTTTTCTTATGGAAGAATCTAAAACCTACATGGGAAGTATAAAGTGTGCTTATCAGTGGTCAGGGAAAACAGGTCTGCTCCTCCCTTGAAGGTGTAGTATTTAATATTAATACAACATGGACACCCAAAAAGATCTAATCCTAGTCTATTCCCTATAGCATAGCAGACTTTCCCAGCATAAGGGCAAAAAAAAAAAAAAAACAAACAAAAAACAAACATGCATTTAAAAAATTAATAACAGATTAAAGCCAAAGAAGACTAGCTCTTTTTTTTCCTTTTCCAGACAAAGCTTTTTTCTTTTCATTTTCCTCTCCAGACCACCTAATTCTAGACTTTTTCCTGCTGTGGAAAAATAAAAATAAAAAATTTTTAAAAAAAAAAGCTTTAAACAAAGCAGGTATTCCAATGGTGTAACACTAAACATCTTCTTAGTTTGCATTGCTACACATGCTGATCTTAGGTCATGAGATTAAGGACCTGTACCTAGTATTTCAGTTCTTTCTAGGGACAAGCTTTTGGAGAGGGAGAAAAAAAAAAACCATTGGCACCACAGTTGCATCAAAACTTTGCTAACCTGGCTTATCCAGCATTTTCTTTTCCTGCCTTGACTCTATCTGCTGTCAAAACCACCACATTTCAGCACCATCCAAGAGAGATCTGTTCCTTCTCACAGCACAGGACTTTGGTTCTGACATCTCCTGGCAGCGTTTCTCACGTTGCAGCAGAGACCTGTGCACCAGCACTGCCTCTCTGCCTTCCCTCAGCTGTCTCTTGCTCACAGCAGCTTAAGCAAGATGAACCTCTGCCTGCCTCCCCTACAGTCAAGGGTTATTTACACTGCCTGTCTGACACCATTTAGACCGGATTAAACCGCTGTGCAGCCACATCTCAAACTGGCTCACACCCCTGTGGTGCTCCCGCTCCCTGGAAGGCACACAGCTGTGCCAAGCACCCCTGCTGTCAGAAAATTAATTAACAAAATCTGAAAAATTAAAAAAGAGATAAATTTTTTTTTAAAGCAGTTGGTTTTCTGTTACATCAGCTCCACACATGGTCCTGGGGCAAGGTGGGAGGAGTGACTGGGGAAGAGCCACGCCAGCCCCCAGTTAGACCAGCTCCAGAGATGGCTCCCTGTCCTCAGGTCATTTTAAAAATGGGACTATGGCTTTAAGCGCCATTGTCAGGAGTGGCCAGGGGCACAGACACAAACCAGGTGCTTCTATCTTAATGAATCACAGGCCAGATCATCCATTCAGGCAGAGTCTGCCTGTGCTCTTTGCCCACAGCAAGTACAAGGCAGCTTGAGCTGTCCTGACCTTCAGGGCTCAGGCGTAACCTCGACACCAGAATGGCACAGGCTTAACCCTTCAGCTCCTCCACCTCAACTGAAGGCACCTCCCACTTGCTAAGGGAGACCAGTTGAGCTGGTGTCCTGTCCACAAGTGAATAATAAACCTCAGAATTCCTATTTAAGGAGGAGCATTTATCCAGTGCTCTCATCCCTTGCAGCCTCCTGAGCAGGGCTGGAGAGCAGAGATGCTGGTCTGGTCCAGCAGGTCTGCAAGTGAGGCATGTACCCACACACAAATTATTTCTCAAAGATGAATTCAGCATTAAATTTACTTATTCTCTTACACTCACACACACTCCCCTGCTTTTGAGCCCTTCCAAGGGATTCTCTGTGAAAATGTATAGAAACACAATCTAAATATTTGCAAACAGACCAGGAGTTGAACTAATTTAACCATTGAAAGCAGCAGTAGGAAAAGTAGCAGAGGACTAACAGGTTTCACTTGTCATTCTAGAATAAGTCTCTCTGCAGTTTATTAAACTGAAATACCTGTTTTTTCCAAAGCTATTTTGTGATCTCACTGAAGAAACAGACAGTTGCAGTTCAGCATGCCACTAGAAAAAAAGAGACATTTCTCATGTGCTCTATCAGATTATCACAACTAATGCACTTCTAGAGAAGAAAAGAAAAAAAAGTCTTTAGATTATAGAAGTTGGTACAGTGCACCACCCTGTAATTTTAAAGACTTTAAAGAAATCCATCTGTACTTGAGTTCAAGGTGTCAGAGCTGCCTTCTTCAACAGCTCCCTCACTCTGGTTTGCAGCAAGGAAAAAAATAAATCTTAAACAAAACAAAAATAACCTGTATAGCAGGCAGCAGATGGGGAGAAGAGAAAGAAGGGAGCAACATGGAAAGGAAAAAAAAAACAAACCAAAAAACCACCATAACCCAGAGAGCATTATATCAGTTCTCCTCCCAGTTTTATTTGAAACACACATGTCATCACCCACAGCTCTGTGGTTACTGGAAAATATGACTGTAACTTCCATGGTGTGGGTGTGTGGGTTGTATTTAAAAAAAAATGTTAAAAAAGGACCTTTCTTTGGCATGGCTGACTTTGGCTACTGATGGAAGGAAAAAAGGTGGCATATTTGTACAAACCCCTTGTGTTTTGGCAGGGAGGACAGTCCTTCCTGAGGCACCTAGCTATGTTTTGTTCTTTAGCAGAAGCATGCACACCATTTCACTGCAGCACAGAGAATACCACACAAAGACCACAGCACCAAGCACAACAGAGAATGTTCCACCCCTATGCAAACAATAATTCCATTAGATTATCAGTGAAAAAAGCCTTTATGAAATGAGTTAGGCCAACATTTGTTTCAGCTTTGACAGCCTGTGGAGCAAGGATAGGCAGGCAAAACATTCATCCTGAAACCAAAATACCACACGAGTTTGTGCTCTAAAGATGAGTCAGCAAACACCCTCAGACTGTCACAGTACAGCCAAGTTGTACAAAATAAGAACCAAAAAGTAACGAAGAACTTAAAGATCCAGCAAAGCCCAGGTGGTGCCCCTCTTCATGAAGGACTTGATTTTGTGTGTGCACATACAAGAGGAGCAAAGACACAGGAATAAAGACTTCTAGATGATTTTCTGTGCTTATCAATAGCTCGTGGTGAAACCAATCACCATGTCAGTTGAAGTCTGACTTCAGAGACGAGTATTTTCAGAAGGGCCCAGGCTGACCATTCAAAGTCAACAGCCAGCTATTTTGAGAAGGGCTCCAAAATACTCTTGAGACTTAAGAAAACCCCCAAGAATAAAACAGAACAAAACCAAAACAAAAAACCCCTGTTATTTTCTCCTGCTTGCCTTGCAGAGGTTTAGGGCTTACATTTTCACCTTCTCCAAAGTCAGTGTTTTTAATCACAAGGTGAGTTTTTTCAGTCTTCCATCATTAGAAAAGCACTAGAAAAAGCAGCAAACTGGGTATCCCTGGGACTCCCCTGACTCCAGCTGCAAGGACAGCACAAACTAGCACTGCTCTTGAAGGTTCCCAGGGGCTGTGTCAGGAGTTCAAGCCTAGTTCTGACACACAGATGAAGTCATAGCCACTAGCAGCAGCATTTCTGGCCTCCACTTGCCACAGGCTGAGTCAGAGTGGTCCATGGAGCATTCCACACTCGCATTTCCAACACCAGGGCTGCACTACACACAGGGGAGGAGGACAGGAAGCAGCTGGCCGCTGCAGAGGGCTGCTAGGGTGGACTTTTCCCTGGGGATGCTCTCCTGGAGGACCACAGTGAACCTGCTGAGCTGTCTGCATGCATCACTAGGGACGATGGGGGAGCAGGTCTTATCTGGCCTTCTTCCAGAAATGGCCCTCCATCCGTGCACCTGTGTCTTGTTGGATTGGGTTTTTTTTCAGGCCACAAATTAGGTTATGTAAACACACAGCAAGAGCTGTGGCCTATTGTGGAGATCCAAAAATAAGTTTTCCCAGCTAAAAATTGTAACCCCTGTTCTCTTCCCTAAGCCCTCTCACTGTCTGTTAACCCTTAGGTCACTCCCACCCTAATTCCCTGTTGGTGTTTTACTCTAGTCCATCCCTGTAGGACCCTGTGTAATTTAGTAATTGGCCCCTGGGGCTTTCCCCGCCCTGCTTATCCCATGTACTTTAGCCTGGACCCTCGGAGCTCCGGGGCTTTTGTTCCCTGAAACCCAAACCATGCGTGGCTGAAATAAACATCTTAAAACCCTGCAAAGGCCTTCCTGCTCTTTCACCCCAAGCAACATCCTAAAAGCAACAGCCTATGACTATCATTTTTCCTCTGTGAATGGGTAGCAATGACTTTTAATTAAAGGAACAGCTATGAGGAGCAAGTCACCCCTCAACCTCCAAGCTTATTAATGCTTTACATTCTCAAAAATTAATGGAGAAATCCCACTAAAGTGACCTTGGCAAAAGGTGCCTTGAGACAAGTCAGCATTTGTGATGGTGAAAGTTAGGTGCGGGTACTGTCTTCAGCTACAGCTGCTTGCAAACTGCCAAAATCATACACCTACATTAGAAAAAAGGCAGTAAAAACATTTAACTATGTTAGAAAAGTGGCAGTAAAAGTATTTAGCTATGTTAGAACCACGAGTGAAGAGTTCCTGGCAACAAATTTAATATCTGAAAAAATGGTAGTGCAGGAAAGTCTCGTGTGGTTTTAATTTTGTACAGATCTAGGATGCCAATCTCATGCACATAACTCTACTGCTGCTTCTTTTATTATTATCCAAGGACATCAGACAAAAACAGACAAGAGACCAGTGCATAGGGTTTTTTAAAAAATGGTTGCAACAACCCCCAAAACTTACTGAAAACATAACACCTGCAATGCCAGATCACACACAGCTCTTTAGCTGTGTATTTTCTGAAATGTGATCATATTTACAGATATAAGGCAAGAAGACCCGTTAATTACAACTGAACAAAATCTCAGTGGGTTTTAAAACAAATAATGAAAGATAAAATTCCAAGACACAAGGAGGTTTTTCTATTTCTTTTTTTTTTTAAGACTTGCCAAAAAAAAGACCCGTTTACTTGAGGCGTTCACCACTGGACACTAAACTATTGATGAGCGTCACAAGGGCAATTATCTCCAAAGTAATGACTTTTGTATATCATGGGTCCCACACTAAATTCAGCCTGAGAAGCAGGAGGATAAAACGATTCAGACATCAGCAGTGAATTGGCCAAAGGTCCCAGCGTTACAGATGTGCCACTGTTACATTTCACACGGCATTAGGTAGCGTGGCAGCCATTTGACCCACCAAACAGCAGCACTTTTGATGCAAAGCCTAATTGTCTTATGCTTGACTTATGCTTTGTCATGCCATTTAGCTTCAATGATTTTCTGAACTCTTCAAGGAACTATGCTAATGCTCCAGTTTTACTTTTGTCGGTATCAATGAGATCCTCATTAAATCCAAACTCCCGAAATTGTTTTGATGCCGCTTTCCTTGACAACATCTGCTCTGTTTCCCCTGTTGTTTCCTTGACTGTGGGAAATAAGAGAAAAAAAATCCTTAGCAAAAATGCCATGACTATATTTTATCTGCAAGAGACATTAAGCAGTGGTGGGAATTGAGGTTTGGAGTGCCCTCTTCAAGAGCACAAGTCTTAAATGAGGATTAATAAAATGGTATTCCATAGAGTCCTACTCTAAACTAGATTTCCTCCATGCTGATTGCAAGAAAGGATAGCAGTTTACAAATCATGCCCTTATTCTCTCTGTTTAAGGGACCCTGAATATTTTGCTTGCAATTCTATTCCCCATTTCCCCCAAGCAGTTTTAGGAGATGTCCAACTGACCTGGCGAACTGCTGCCCAAAGGCAGCGGAGGCTGGTGCAGGGTGTGAGCTGTGCAGGCCGGGGGCACCTCCCGTCCAGGCACTGCAGCACCAACCCCACAGCCCCAGGGACAGACACACAGCCCACTGGGATGGAAAACAGCGTGGGAATTTCCAGCTAAACCTGCTAGCAAACACAAATCAAGCTTCCAAGGAAGGCTGACTGGAAATAAGGCTTTAGGTATAGTTTGCTTTTCCTGTAATGACATTCACCACCATTCATAGGCTTTTACAATCTCTTAACACTGCCACAAGCTGGGTAAATTTAAGAATGGAACCTAATTTCTCTACACCTCCTAAGAGAAACCAAAATTTATTATTTTTACAATACCTGGTTAATATAACTAAAAATAAGGTCCCTTCAACAGGAAGGCTTTCACAGCATCATTGCAAGTTTTCCTGATTGTAACACCCATGACCTCCAGCTTGGAGATGGAGAGAGTAAGAAATTTCACTTATTAGGTGTTCAGTCTCTGGTTTCTGTCTTCTGTGACAGAGATGGAAGTCTTTGCCAAATTAAAAAAGACAAGCTAAAAAAACCCAAAAACCACACAATTTTAAGCACAGTTCAGTCACTCATGGTTTCAATTTGAAGTCACTTCGTCTAAATGTGAAAAAATACCAGCTTTGAAACAGCACCTTATTCTGTATTTGACAGATGTTAAATATGCAACAAAAGGGAGTCTAAGCAGTAGACACAGAATTCGCTTTTCTGAGCCAGCATGTGTTAAAGCAGAAAAGAATAGCCATTCTTCTGAAGTGCTATCAATTAAAAAAGTAGCAAGTGTATCAGTCAGCCTGTGTAACAATAAAAACCAGATATGTATCAATGTCAGGATCTCAGCACACGCCACTCTGCCCACAACACACCCTCAGCTCATTTTACACAGTCTCAGTTTCAGGATGCACACACTGCTGCTTCCCAGTCACTTCACTTATTCTGACATCTAATTTCTGCAGTGTAAATACCACACTCTGCCCAAATGAGAACCCCTCTGTGCATGCTTTTTTGTCGTGAACAAGAACCAAAAAAAGGAGCTAAGCAGTCCCACTCAAACATGACAACTTCATGCAGTTGCTTTTTAGTCTTTATCAATCAAACCACTGAAACAGAAATAATGGTATAGAGGGAGAGCTTTGGATTGAATTTTCCATTGGAAATTCTGTACCAAAAAGCTAGCCTTTGCCTGACCACAGGTCTCATTAACAACTCTGGCAGTAAATGGCATTTTGAATTTTACCATGAACTAGGGAGGAGCAGATATAAATCAGGGCACCCTGTGGCCATCACCTGGGGATTAACATTCCAGTGCATTGATCAAGCTGCTGTGTCTATTCCAACTTCTCTTTCACTTCTACCTTTTATGGCCAGTAATTTAAGACACTCAGCAGTCTCAGAGCATCCCAAAATCCCCTGTTCAGCAATGTGCTCTGACCCCAGAGCCAGCTCCTGACCATGACCCCCAAGGCAGCAATAGCAGGCAGGGCTCTGCAGACCTGAATACTGAATTTGTTCCCCATCCATCACACGGAGAATGACTTTCCACCTGCTCCTTCACTGTCTTACACAATTAAACCCACACAAAAAATCATCTTAAAATGTATTCCCTGACTTGGTTTTGTGTTTTTTGAGCCAATCATCCACTGCTGAATTATTTATCTACTCCTATCATGTAAAAATCTGCTGGTAAGGGGATTTTTGTGTAAAAGAATAAAATAGGATGTAGTTAGGCAGTAATATTAATTTGTTCTCTGATCACATCTCTTTCCAAACTCTGTCCTGCTGAAGAATCTCTTAGCTAATGCCTAGTACACAGCTCCATTTACTACTTTTTAAACTTTACAATCACTCTTGGCACAATATTTCCTTTGCTGCTGCTCTCTGTTCTGCTCAGACAGGCCATCTGCCATCCTGCTCTCCAAACTATCTGTCAGCTCCAATTCTATTCAGGCACTGAATGATATCATAGGCTGAATTCTATTCACATTGTTCTTCCTGTATTTTGGGTTGAGGACAGTACTGTGTTGTAATGAGACACTAACTGTAAAGAAAAGCAAAAGCCCACAGCTTTTGGACAGAAGGTACATGTCATAAATTTTCAATGTGCACTTCCCATCCCTTAAAACAAACGCATACACAAATTCTCCCCTGGCAGTCAACTTTAAATGGTTTTCAGCACATGTACATGTTAGGCAAAGGATTCTAATTTATACACATTATAATGTTTTTTCTCCCTAAAAAGCAGAGAAATTTTTCAGTAAAAAATGTGTAGATGATACTCAGATTAATAAAAAACTGGAGAAAATTTGGAGTGATTTTAGCGGAGTAATTCTAAGAATTGAAGCTCTGACAGGAAACTTGCCAGCCAATGAAGGGTTGCTGAAAGTAATGCACACTGTAAAGAAGAGCTGTGACTACTAAAAATTTTGGATTATGTCAGCACACAATAAAAATTATTTATATATAACAGATCAAAACAGGAAGAACTCAGCCTGGTTGTTTGAAACCACTTAATTTAGGGTCATGACTGAAAGGCAGAAAAGATCATGCCTCTTTTAATACCTTTTTTTTGACCCTCCAACATGAGTAATTTTTATTTTAAAAAAGTTGAGTAAGTCTCATCTCTCATCTAAGTAAAATCTCATTCTGACTTCACGATTCAGGAATTTTCATTTTCAGGACAAACTCATCTGGGAAGCTAAAACACACAGGAGAATTCCAGGTCTTATTCTGGGCAAGCAAAAGGCTCACTCAGAACTCATTTTATCAAGTCTCTTCACTTTAACAAAACCAGGAT
>JAPFBE010000556.1:0-41573 GCA_034336665.1 Luscinia megarhynchos
GTTCAGATCTCGAGGGGCCCGGCTCCCGACCAGGCACCTCCAACACGTTTCCACCTTTTCCAGCGTCTCCAGGACCCCGGCGTTTCCCCGTTCTGGCGCCTCCGGGAACCGGCATTTCCCGTCAGGGCACCTCCAGGATACAGCATTTCCCTGTTCAGGCACCTCCAGGACCCGGCGTTTTCCCGCGTTCGGGGATCGGCGTTTTCCCCCGCCCGGGCACCTCCAGGATGCTAGCGTTTCTTTTTGGGCGCCTCCGGGACCCGGCTTCGTTTCCCTTGTTCGGGCATCGCCAGGACCAGGCGTTTTCCCCGTTCCGGACACCTCGGGTGCCGGCGTTCCCCCTGTTCAAAGCTTGCTTCCGGGACCCGGAGATTCCCCCGTTCGGAGCACCACCAGGACCCGGCGTTTCCCCGTTCAGGGACCTCCGGGACCCGGCGTTTCCTCTGCTCGGGCACCTCCGGCACCCGACATTTCTTTTCCGGGCTTCTCCGGGACCCGGCGTTTATCCGCGAGTCCGGGCACCTCCGGGACACGGCATTTCCCCGTTCGGGCTTCTCCGGGACACGGTGTTTCCCGTTCAGGAAGCTCCAGGACCTGGCGTTTTCTCGTGTTCAGGGACCTCCGGGACCCGACGTTCCCACCTCCCTTCCGGGCACCACTGGGACCCGGCGTTTATCGGTCGGGCATTTCCAGGACCCGGCGTTTCCCCACGCTCCAAGGAGGCTCCGGGACCGGCGTTTCCCCGTTCAGACACCTCCAGGACCCGGCGTTTCCCCCTGCTCCAGGCACCTCCGAGCAAGCGGCGCCTTTCGTCAGGCGCGCGCCCAGCCGTTTCCCCCCGTTCAGGAGTCTCCGAATCCGGCGTTTTTCCCCTTCGAGGCGTTTCCGGGACCCGGCGTTTTCCCCTGTTCAGGTCTCTAGGACCCGGCGTTTTCCGGCCCATCGGCTTTAGGAGCGCAGCTGGCCCGCCCGATGCACCTGCGCGAGGCAGGAACAGCTGAGCGCAGGTGACCCGCGCCCACCCGGGCAGCACCTGCGGCTGTAGCCGCTGTGGAGCCGGTGAGAGGGAGGGACGTGTCAGCCTCCCTTCAGCTACAAGGGGGTCTGGGGGTCCGTCCTGTGAGTTCTTGCTGGGGAAGGGGGCCCGGGAGTCGGTCTTGCTGGCCTGCGCCCTGCGCCCGGGGAAGGAGTCTGAGTGATCCCGAGTCGTGGTGCTGTGCTCCTTTCTGCGGTAAGGGGGTCTGGCAGGGTCGGTGTGAAGTCCTTGCCTCCAGGGGGGGGGGGAAGAGAAGGTCGTCCGCGTGGGAGCACCGCTTGATCAGGGGGTCTGGGGGTGCTGGTGTGGACCCCCACCCGCTTGCGACAGGGGAGACAGGAGGAGTCCCGGGGGGAGCAGGGTGGTCCTGGGAGGAGCCTCCACTGCTGGGTGCTCCGAGTCCCGGTGCAGAGAGACCCCCTCCCATGGAAGGGGAGTCAGGTGGTCCCGGGATAGAGCCCCGGGGTGGGGGAGTCGGATGGAGCCCCAGAGCAGCCCAGCGGCTCCAGGGGGCTGCAGCAATTCCGAGGCGGGGCAGCGGGAGCACCCAGTCCCGTCACCCCCGTGGGGCACCCGGGGTCGGCGGGGCAGGAGACCCTGCACCCGCACACCTCCCACCCCGGGGCTCAGGACCCAGCTCATCCCCAGAGAGAGGGCGGCACCTGCACGAGCCGAGCGGGGATCCCTCTTCCCTGCAGCTCCCACCCCTCGCGCTCCCAGTTCCTCCCCTTGGACCTGAATCAGGGAGCGACCCGCTTTCCCCTGCCGCGCCCCTTCCCGCTCCGTGGCTCTCGGTTCCTGCCCTCCCGATGTCATCATTGTGGCTCTCTGCCACGTGGAGCCGGCAACCTGCCTCCATATGGCGGCAGGTCGGTGTCATTCGCTTGTAGTTTTCATTTATTTTCCTTTTTTTCCTCCACTGTATCTCCAGCGTATCTCTGTGTGTTTTCCTCCGAGTATCTCTCAGCTTTCCTCTGCTTTCCCCACCATCCCTCCCTCTCTCACACCCGCGGGGGCTGCTCCTCGAATTCCCACCGAGCCCTTTTCCCCTTTGCCTTTCTGACCCCCAGGAGGCTCCCTGGTCATTTCGATGCTGTTTTCCGAGGTGCAGGGCCAGCCCCTGCAGCTTTCGGGATTTTCGACTGGGATGGAGCAGAATCCTCGGGGGAGTTTGCAGGGCAGGTAGCAGAGAGCTCCAGGGTCAAGGAGCCCTGCGCCAAATCCACCCGGCCCGCTGGGAGAGTCTTTATTTGTATTTTGTCTTTGGCCCTTTAGGGGAAGGGACTGGGGTTGCCGGCGGCTCTTGTTGTGCACGGCCTGTGCCCCCCCCACACCTCAGTGTCCCTCTGGAGAAACTTAATTAGCACCGACACCTAACGAGCTTCGCTAGCAACGGGGCAGGAAGAGGCTCAGAGAGTTGTGATGGGGGTTGATGGAAATGGGTTTTGTTCCCCAAAATCGTTGCTTTTCCCTTCCCCTCCCCAGTACGGCAGCGCAGTCGCGATGAAAACCTCGGGGGCACAAGTGGAAGTGGGGCACCCGCTCCAGCTTCAGGCAGGAATTCCGAGAAATAGCAGGAGGACACGAAGGGATTGAAGGGGTTTTTCCCCGATTCAGCGTTTCCGCTGGGATGGGGCAGGGACCTATGGCAGTGAGAGCGTGGTCGGCTTTGATCCCGCTGACGCTGGCGAGGGACAGACGCCCCTCCTCCCCAGCCCAAACTTCCTCGGCCTTGAAGTTGCGGCAGGTGCCCTTCCCGCCCATCTCCAAGAGAATGAAAGAAAAGGGGAAAAAAAGAACCCAGGGGAAGGGGGCACCCCGAAGTGGAGGAGGGAGGAGGAGATGGCGGTGAATGGATCCCGCCGGGCTCGTCCATGCTCCGGCGGCCGCGGCTCACAAGAGGAGCCGCAGGGGAGTTCGAGGAGGCTCAGAGCCTCCGGCGGAGCCAGGAGGCAGGATTCAGGAGCTGGCACCGAGCCGCCGGTGGCCGCAACACCGGGCCGCGGCACGGACACCGAGCCTGCTGCTCCCGCCGGCCGAACCGGGCGCTGCACGGTCTGCTGGAGTTTTCCTTCGCAGGCAGGAAAATACCCAGGAAAAAGGCTTTTCCCCGGCCAAAGATTTTGGGCAAAATTTTTGGCTCTATTTGCAACTTCTGCGTGCGAGGGAGGCTGCAGCCTCCGGATAAATCTCAGAAGGAACTTTTTGGAGGGTCCCTGTGTGTGGTGGTGGGGGTGGCATCCTCCGGCATTTGTTAACCCGCATTTTTTCTTGCTGTTTTAATTTTGGCATGGATTTAGGGGCTGGAAGGGCTGGGGATAATGAATTTTACAGGTGTCTCGTGCCAAATTTTATATTAATATATTGCTAATATTATATTGCTATATTAATATATCACTAACGCTGTATTGCGAGATTTTAACACGTTAATATGTTACTGATATTACTTGATGTCAATATTTAATGTATTGTGTTGCTATGTGTGTCATTATGTTATTATTTGTTATTAATCTCCTTAGTGGGAGGTTCCTGCCGCGTGGCGAGAGGTTGTTGAACTGGGCGATCTTTAAGGTCCTTAACAAAATATTCCTTTACTTGATTATATTTTTTATATTCTGTTTAGCTACAACAGAATCTTAGAGGGATATAATTTTAAATACAATATGCTGATATCTTCAGTTCAATATTTTTATTTTGGCATCAGGGAGCAGCGTCCAGCCCGGGGGAGTGGCTGCAGGTGTCTCTCCTTCCCCAGGTCACAGGAGCACAGCAGGCGCATCGTGATGCACCCGAACCCCCACTGCAGATCCCTCAGCCCAGCCGGAGAACCCTCCAAAACCCACCCAAAACCCCAAAATGAGGCTGTTCCGCTTCGCCCGCTACAGCCCTTGCAGAGGTGGCCTTGGCCGGAGGCGCACGTCTTACGTCCTCTTCCTCTTCATCCTGCAGAAGGGCCGGGCAGCAAGGGAGCGAGGCCGAGGAGCCGTGGCTCGCGGAGCATCGTGCGGGCAAGGGGCAGGTGCTGGACCTGATGCTTTCGCCCGTCTCGCGGCCTGCAGGACTTCGATGCCGCGGCTGCACGGAGCCCGCCCGGAGCCGCCGCGGAGCCGCTGCCCAGCGGCAGCTCCTGCCTGCGGCGTGTACAGCGGCCCGAGCTGCGGCCCGCTGATGGAGAGACGCTGACCCCGCCAGCCCAGGGCGGCGGAAGAAAGCCTTCAAGAAGGATGGCGCTGGGCCTTGAGGGAGACCAGGAGGAAGGGGCTATGAAGCATTGCTTCCAGCGCCATCGGCGACCGCATCTCCTGCAGAGGCGCTGGAGGCCCCGACAGCCGCCCCCAGTGAGAGCGGGCTCGGAACCCGCAGCCGAGGCAGGGCCACCCCAGAGATAGGCGAGTACGAGATGTGCGAGTTATCCCCGGAGATGGAGCCGAGTTATCCCGGAGATAGCGTTACTCCCGGAGATGGGGCGAGTTATCCCCAGCGGAGATAGGCCCGGCAGAATGCTGCGGAGATGGGGCGAGTTACCCCGGAGATGGGCGGGAGTCCCCCGGAGATGGAGGCGGATGCACCCCGGAGATGCGAAGTTATCCTCGGAGGCAGGCGGAAGTTACCCCCAAGATGCGAATTACCCCAGAGATGGGGCTGAGTTACCCCGGAGAATCGGGAAGCGAGAGTTACCCTCGGAGATGCAATTACCCCGGAGATGCGGGTTATCCCGGAGGCTGGGGCAGAGTTCAGCGGAGATGCAGAGTTCAGCGATAGAGGCGAATTACCCAGGAGATAGGGCAGGATTCCCCGGAGATGCGGGGAGTTCGGAGAGATAGGCGAGTTCCCCGGAGATGACGAGTTACCCCGGAGATAGGCGATTCCCCGGAGATGGAGGCAGTTACCCCGGAGATGCAGATGATTGCAGAGATGGGGCAGAGTGCGGAGATGAGAGGCGAGTTATCCCCACTACAGGCAGAGTTACCCCAGAGGCCGGTCCCCTATCAGGGTACCCCCGAGATCTGCCCCTCACTCCCTTGCATTTCGGAGGAAGTTAAAGCAGGCTGGGGCAGGATGTGACCCAGCACTGGCAGAAAGAGATTGAATGGAGAAAGAGCTGGAAAAAAAAAAAAAGGAGAATTCATTTATTATAATTTCTCCCTAATATTTGCCCCATGGGCCCTGGTTCTTGGCAAGGGCTCTTGTGCTCCTCTGTACCTAGCTCCTGCCTCCCGCCCACCTCCTCCCCTCCCCTTTATTCCGAAAACCGGCCCTCAGACTTTCTTTCTTAGATGAGTGGAACAGCCTCGGACCCCGCTAGGGTCGGGGAGGGAAACAGGAAACTCCAGAATTTCCACTTCCTGCCTCGGCGAGGCTGCGGTTAGCGGGGCCGCCCGGCCCGGCCTAAAATCAGGGGATGGGCTGGGGACACACAGGGAGGCAAAGGGATGAAAAAGCAGCAGAAAGGGCCGAGGAGGAATCAGCTGCCCGACAGGCGGTATCCCGTCTGCAGGTGTAGCACGACAAGAGACAGGCGGGAATGGGACTCACTCAACCAAATCCAATGGGAATCAAAGCAGGGATGAGTCCAGAGGGCCAAGCTGCTCCCCGCTGGGGCTTTGGGGAGGGACATGAGGGGTCACTGCGGTCCGTGCCACGCTCGCTTCACCCCCTCCCCTCCTTTCTGTGCCCCAGGTGCGTCGACCAGAAGTTCAAGCTGTCCCCCTCACCACCAGCGTGGTCATGCGTGGTGTTCCTAGCGAGGGCACTGGGTCACACCTCTGCCGGACCGTGTACAGCGTCCTGCACTGGAGTCCCGAGCTTTCGACTGCTCGGGGAGGTCATCCTGGTGGATGATGCCAGCACAGACGGTGGTGAAGGGGACGAGGAACGAGGCGAGGTGAACAGTCGGGGTGCGTCAGGGGATCACGTCAGAGGGATGCAGTCAGAGGGATGCAGGGTCAGGGGATGCAGGTGGTGTGAGTGGGATGTGGGGTCAGGATGTGCAGAGGTCAGAGGCATGCAGGGTCAGGGGGATGCAGGGTCGATGCAGGAGTGTGATGGGATGTGGGGTCCAGGAGGATGCAGGAAGGAATGGTGATGTGTGTGTGGGGTCCAGGAGGAGGATGCAGGAATGTGATGGGGTGTGGGGTCAGAGGATGCTGGGCTGAGATGGGATGTGGGGTCAGGGGGATACAGGGGTGAGATGGGATGTGTGGGGTCAGGGGATGGGCTATGGGAGAGGGGTCAGGATACAGGAGGAGATGGGATGGGTCAGGAGATGAAGGTGAGGATGTGGGGTCAGGGGATGATGAAGCTGTGATGGGATGTGGGGTCAGAGGGGGTGCAGGAGCTGAGATGGGATGGGGTCAGATGGGGTCAGTGTGATGGGATGTGGGGTCAGGGGGATGAGAAATCAGAGGGTGGTCAGGGGATGCAGGAGGTGTAGATGGGGATGTGGGGGTCAGGGGATGCAGGGTCAGGATGCTGGAGCCATGCGGGATGTGGATGCAGGGGGAGGCAGGGACGAGCTGTGATGGGATGTGGGACAAGAGGGACGCAGGGGAGCTGTGAGGCTGCTGGAGTTTGGGATCCAGCCCAGGAGGAAGGCAGGATCCACGGCAGGGATGTGGGATCAGAAGGATGTGGGAGTGCCCTGGCAGGGTGCAGGGGAGCCAAGGACATCCCATCTCACACCTCTGGGATTTCCCATCTCCCACACCTCCCTCGGATTTCCCCATCTCACACTCCCCAGCACTCTAGGATTTCTCTCTCCCATCTCACTCCCCCAGAGCACCCCGGGATTTTCCCTTCCCAGCACTCGATGTTAACCCAGCCCTGGGGACAAACCGCAGTCCTCTACGAAACCACCACCCTCTTTAATTAGCACCCAGAGCTAATTAACCGGGGTTCAGTGGCAGGCTGGGAGGAGTGGACTCTGCCCTTGTCCCAGATTAAATTTCTCCCTTTCCACCCTCGGCTCCTGAGAGCAGGAACCTCGTGCCCCAGGGTTTCATCGCCCCAAACTCGACTCCCACCGCGGCTGGACGTGGGTGGGACTCGGGTTCCCTTCCCAGGACGGTTTTCTGGGAGTCCCGTGCTCACTGGGCCATTCCCAGCTCCTGGCTTGGCTGCACCTGCCAAGAAATCCCGGGTTCCTCCAGACCCTCAGTAACAGCTTGGTCTGGGTGACACTTGGAGCACAGGACGTGTCCTCCTCACCTGCCAGTCCCTCTCCAGGGACAGATCAGACCATGATAAAACCTCATTTCTTTAGCCAAAAATACACGTTTGGTTTGGGGCAAAGGCTCAGGTGGGCCCTGAAACCCAAACCCAACACGGGATGGGATGATGGGATGGGATGGATGGGATGGACAATGACGCCGGATAATGGGATGCCGGGATGATGGGATGGATGGGGATAATGGATGGGATAATGGATGGATAATCGATGATGGGATGGGATGGATTAGGATGGGATAATGGGATGGATGATGGGATGGGATGATGGGATGATGGGATGGGATAGGATGATGGATGGATAATGGGATTGATGGGATGGGATGGATGGGATAGGATGATGGGATGGGATATTGGGATAATGGATGATGGGATGTGGGATGATGGATGGGATAATGGGATGGGATGGGATGGGATGGGATGGGATGGGATGATGTGGGATAATGGGATGATGGGATGGGATGGATGGCTGGCGGCTGCAGGATGGGCTGCAGGACTGACACCCGCCTCTCTGACGGATCGGGTGCTGTTCCCACCCAGAGTACCTGAAGGTGAGCTTGGAGCTACGTGAGCAGCTGCAGATGAGGCGTGCGTGGCGGTGGGAGCGCGAGGCTCATCAGCGGCGTGGCTGTTGGCCAGCGTGGCCAGCGGGGAGGTGCTGACCTTCCTGGACGCCCACTGTGAGTGCCCACCTGCCCACCCTGGCGCGGCGCGCGCCTCGGCCCCGATGCCCGGGCGCCAACCCCGCCCCGTGTCCCAGGGCGAGTGTTTCCACGCGGGTGGCTGGAGTCGCTCCTGTCGCGCGAGACGCCGAGGAGCCCACGGGCCGTGGTGAGCCCCCGACATCGCCACCATCGGACCCTCAACACCTTCGAAGTTCTCCGCAAGCCCGTGCAGAACGGGAAGCAGCACAGCCGCGGCAACTTCGACTGAGCCTGACGCTCGGCTGGGGAGGGTCATTCCCTGCGCTGGGAGAGGCAGCGCCGGAAGGGACGAGACCTTCCCCATCAAGTAAAGCGCCTCAGTCCGGCTCGCCTGCGCTTTTTCTCCGGCCTTTCCCAGGTGTCCTCGGTGTTGGCGGGCGGGAGGTGCCTCCTGCCCAGCACGGGTCTCCCCTGGGATTCTTGGCATGGGGAGATCTCAGGGAGTTTGTGCCCGGGCATGGTCAGAGATGGGGGATGGTGGAGGACAAACCTCCGCCTGGGGCTTTCGACCTTTGGAATCGCCTCGCCAGAGCGGCCCGTTAAGGATTTGCGGAATTGCTGTCTGCACCTTCGCCTCTGCCAGAGACACCCTGTGGATCCGCTGCACCAACGTTTTTATCCCTGTTTTACCTGCAGAGGAGTCTGGGGTGTTTCCCAGGAGCACGCCGGGTGCTCCGCAAGACACCCCGGACACGCCTGCGCCCTTTGTGCCGGGTCACCTGGGAGGCGCCCGCCCCAATAAAGGCCCTTTTTCTCCTCCAGCCGTGGCTACAGTCCACGGGCCGCCTCTCAGCAGCTCGGCCAGCCCTTGGTTTATTCTTTTCCTGAATAAAAGCGAGGTCTCTGTTCCAGCCTCAGATGGGACAAAGATTGAGGCAAAGAGGGAGGAGGGATGGGCACCCTAGCCCCTGACCTCCCTCCCTTTTGGCGACAGGTTTTGGTAACAATATCCTCCTTCCCTGTATCCAGCCGGGCAGCGAGGCCCCTCCGTGTCGTCACGCTGTCACCTCCTGTGCCCTCCCAGCAGCCAGAGCCCGGCCTGTCCCATGAGCCACCAGCTGAGCTGGAGGGAGGACTCTGATTTCGGGGCTGTGATGTCCCAAAACTCAGATTTCTGCCCTTGCTTTGCCCCCAGGCAGACCTTCGTGCAGGGTGGCCTCTTTGGCATCTCCAGGTCCTACTTGCAGCACATCGCCCTCGCACTCTGACGCACCAGATGGAGATTTGCAGAACGTGGAAATGTCCTTCAGGGTAGGGACGGGGGTCACCTCAGAAGGCACCTCCAGGCAGTTCCCCGTCGGGGCCTGGGCTGGACCCCCCACCTCAGGTGTGGCTTCCCCGCAGGTGTGGCAGTCGGGGACAGGTGGAGATCATCCCCGCTCGCTGGGCCAAAGCACGTGTTCCGCCTCTCCAAGAGCCCCACACCTTCGAGGGCACCCAGGTGATCTCCGGAACCAGGTGCTGCCACGAGGTCTGGATGGACGATTACAAGGAGATCTTCTACCGCCGCAGAACCAGCAGGCCTGGCAGATGGCCAGAGAGGTGGCTGCTCCAGCTGAGCGCTGCTGGGAGCCCCACTGGCGGCGCTGCTGGTGCCTGCTGGGACTCCCGAGCAGGGGAGAGGGTGGGAAACCACACACGGCTGGTAGCTGTGGCTACAGAAACAGCCAAAAGCCTGTCTTTTTTTTCCCCCTGTGGGCCAGAATCCATAATACCTGAAAACTTTGTGCCAAAATACCTCCCGAGCTCTTGGTGGAGCCTGTGGGTACCTGCCAGTGACCCCCCACGCTTGCTTTCCGTGTTGGCCACACCATGAGGGATGATGACAGCTGGGGGTGACCCCCCAGCCCCAAAAAGGGTTTGTTGGGGATTTTTCCCTGCTGCTTTTCTGAAGCGAGTTCAATTTTCTCGGTGACAGGAAGACGTTTGCGCATCATCACCGAGCGGCGCCGCTGGAGCGCGGCTGCACTGCAGGAATTTCACCTGGTACCCGCAGAACGTCTACCCCGAGATGTTCGTGCCCGACCTGACCCCCACGCTCTACGGAGCGGTGAGTCTGCCGGATTTTTTGGGGATTGCGGGAGCGCCCGCCTCGGGCTGGGAACAGCGAGGAGGGAAGTGCCCGAGGGTTGGGTTTGCGGGTCTTGCGTTAAACCGGGTGCTAAGCGGTGCCACGTCTGTCGCCGGTCACCGCGGCTGTCACCTCGTCTGTCACCGGTTTGGGCTCCGGCTGAAAGCTGGAATCCCGCAGAGCGGGTTTGGGCCGAGTTCCAGAGGGGGAAATCCACGGGACGTGGACTTGCTAAACTCAGGGAGGAGCCGAAAAGTTCCTGAGCCCCAAGCACTGTCCCGAGAGCAGGGAGGGCTGGAAAACCTGAGCTGGGGCGCGGGAATGTGGGAGCTCCTGCTCCATCCCTGAGGAAATGGGGACTGGCAGGGGTGAGGGGCTCCGGCTCCCACCCCTGAGGGAATCGGGACAGGCAGCGTGAGGTTCCGAATCCATCCCTGAGGGAAATCGGGACAGGCAGGATGGAACTTCGGCTCCATCCCCTGGATGGAACCGGCACAGGCAGGGTGAGGGGCTCCAGCTCCATCCCTAAGGGAATGAGGACAGGCAGCGGCGAGGGGCTCCGGCTCCACCCCCGAGGATGAGCTGCTGGAAAACCCTTTCCCTCAAGCCGCGTGCTGGATCCCGAGTCCGCCTCCTCCTCAGCCAGAGCTGATGTGCCAGCAGCGGGCACGGCCGGGTGACAGCGGGTGCAGGTGCTGGCTCCCTTCCAGCTCTTTCATTCACCTTTATTTGCTGAATCTCCTCTGGTTCCGTGTGCCTGAGGCGGCGGTTCGGGCGTTCCTCGTGTCCTGGAAAGGGCACGGGACCCGGGACCCGGCGCTCGCGAGCCGGGATCGTGTTTGCACAGCAATAAACCCCAGAGCCCTGCACTGCCAAACCCGAGGCGTGGTCCCCACTCGGCTCCCCTGAGCTCTCGCCACCTTTTTCCTCACTCCTGCCCCGTCTTTTTCCCCCCTCTCTTTTTTTCTCTCCCTCGTTTTTCTCACCGCTCTTTTCCCCATCACCTCTCTTCCCCTCTACACGTCCCCCCCACAGATAGAAAAATGACGGCACCAAGAGCTGCCTGGACGTCGGGGGAGAACAACCACGGTGGGAAACCTCTCATCATGTACCCCTGCCACGGGCTGGGGCAACCAGGTGGGACCCCAAACCGCCCCCCATCATTTCCCTGCGGGGTTATCTCCTGGGGCGCGGTAGGACGGCCCTGCTCGGCTCTTCCCGCAGTACTTTGAGTACACGAGCCAGCGGGAGCTGCGCCACAACATCGGCAAGGAGCTGTGCCTGCGGGCGGGCGCGGGCGCGGCCGAGCTGGGCGAGTGCCAGTTCCGAGGGAAGCCGGGCCGGGTGCCCGCCAGCGAGGAGTGGGAGCTGGCGCAGGTGAGGGAGACCCCCGGGCGCGGTGCCCGCCGCGCTGCTGCTCCCCCGGCGCTGCTCCCCCGGGCGCATCGCTGATCTCCCGGGGTGTTTCTCGGCAGAACCGGCTGATCAAGAGCTTGGCCTCGGGCTGTGTCTGACGGCCTCGGGGAAGCACCCGGCGCCTCGTTCCCCTGCGACCTCACGGGACCCGCACCAGCTCTGGTCCTTCACTCCAAGGGGAGCGGAGCCCCCGGCCGCGCTCAGGAAACCAGGATCCAAAAAAACTTCCTCGTTCGCTTGAATTTAGGAGGTGAAAGCCCTAAATATGCTGCATTTCGTGGTTGCCTTTGAACCGCCCCCCGTGCCTTTGAGGCGGGGGCGCCCTCGCGGACCCCCAAACGCAGCGGCCGTGGCGGGGACGCTTCCTGCGGACGCCTCGGATGTCGCTGCTCGTCTCCTCCCCACCCCGGCTCCGGCCGGAGCTCTTCACTTCGTATCGGGCATTGCAAAACGCGGATGCGCCTCCTCAGATGGGGAATCAGCGCGGGAACTCCGGCGAGGAGGAGGAGGAGGAGGATGGTGACCGTGGGGCTCCTCCCGTCCGGGGGACGATCGTGGGCTTGCGGTGGTTCCCCCTGGCGGGCAATGGGAGGAGCTGGGATCTGTGCCTTAGGAATCAAGTTGGACTTGGAAAGGGAGCAAGCTGGATTGTTGTTTTTATTATCGTTATTACTAAATGATACTATTCCTGGGTGCGATTCTGCTTGTGCTGAGCAGGAAGAGTTTTTCCCCTGGACGGCATCACAGAATCCTTCTGAAGAAGGTCCCAGGTGCCACTTCGGTTTTTGTCTATTCCAACTCCTTTACCCGCCATTTTGTTGCCATTTCATTCATGGTGGGGGAAAATCCTCCTGACATGTCAGGAGGGGGGAGAACCCAAATATCCTAGACATGCGACCTCAACAAAGAGAGATGATTTATTTTACACAACCGCCTCTGGTGTTTCTCAGCTTCCCACATTCACTTGATTTCCCGCACTTCTTCATCTAGAAACTCCCTTTTTATCCCACAAACGAGTTTACAGCTCTTGGTGCCACAGCTGAGGGCGCAGTTTTGCTGGGGGTCCCTGTGGGCGGAGCCGTTGCTGCTGTCCCCGCAGCCCGCCCTTGGTGCTGACAGAACAAACACGCTGACCCCGAGCACGGAACAAACTGTGAAATCTCCGCTCTCCTCGCGAGATAAGGGCAGAACTGCACCAGGTGCTTTGCATTCCTTCATTTCTCGTGACCCGTGCCAGGTTTTTGGGCTCCTTTTCTGACCCAGAGATGGGCAGCCGAGGCGTTTACAAACCTTTCATTCCATTTTCAGTCTCAAATAAAGAGTAAAACCATACAGATGTTATAATTCAGGCAATCACAATCAGAAGCCCCCGATTTCCTAATTAAAATACATTATAAGCGCTTTCGCGGGCCTATCAGCCTCTGTCACACCACGCTGTAAATGCCTTTTAAAGCCAATCATCATCTAAAATCGCCTCGTGGGTTCTACTCCCTGCACCTCCATGGTTCGATTTCTCCAAAGGATCGGTGAATTGTTTGCAAGGACATCCTTGAACCAATTCTCTAGCTCCATTTCTCTCTCAACAACATCTGTCCAATCCCGTGGCGCTTCTAAGGCCAAACCGGGTGTCATTTTTTACCCCACGCACCCCCCGCGTGGATCCCAAAATGCAGTTTGCCAGTGCCTGTGCCTCGAGGGCCAAACTCCCCAAAACAGCCTCAGTTTGGAGTTCAAGGGGTGAAATGACACAGCGCTGGCCAGAACTCCAGGGTTTCCATCAAAGCGAGCTCGGGCCCGGGGCCGAGTGCCCGGCGCTGCCCTCGCTGCTCGTGCCGGCGCCGGGCGAGGGGGCCGGGCAGGGCGCTCGGATGGTGCCCCCTGCCCCCAGCCCGGCTGCAGCCGCCGCCGGGTCAGCGCTCGGAACCGGGCGCGGGCGAGGCCGCTGGGGAGCTGCCCCGAGGCCCCGGGCCGAGCCCGAGCCGCCGCCCGGGACGCGGCAGCCGGGAGGGCCGCCGGGGCAGCGCCTCGCGGGCTGCGGGGCCGAGGGGCGCTCGGGGGTCTCGGGCGGGGCCTCGGGCCCGGCGCCGTGTGTGCTTTGGCACGGGGCCAAGGCCGCCAGGCCGGGCCCGCCGCACCTGGTGCCCTTCCCGCGCCGCCTCGCCGCCCTGCCAGCGCGGGCCGCGGGCAGCGCTCGGGCCCCGCCGCGGACCCCGCGCTCCACCGCCACGATGCTGCAGTTCGTGCTCTCGCCGCGCTGCCCTGTGCGGTGAGTCCCGCCCGCAGTCTTCGGCCTCGCCTTCGGCTCCTCCCGCAGCCCCCCTGGAGCTCCCCCGCGCCCCGCTCGGGGCTCACGGCGTCCGTCTGTCCGCAGGGCGCTTGCCCGAGCTGGATCTCGACGGGACGCAGCGCGTGGTCGAGCGGCACCGAGGCGCGCTTCGCACGCCTGGCCCTACCAGGTGCGTCCCGCGCCCCGCGGCCGCTGCCGGGGCTCTGCTGGCGCCGGGACCCCGCGCTGAGCCCCCGCCCGCCTCTCGCCCCCCTCCCCCAGGTCTCCCCTGCAGTATTACTCCGGGGGGCGGTTGGTACCACACGTGCGGAGGCTCCCTCATCCAGAGGAACTGGGTGATGACCGCCGCCCACTGCGTCAACAAGTGAGCACCTCGGGCACCCCCTCCTGCCTCTCCTCGGCACAGCTCCTCTCCCCAAAAACCTCCCCGAGGAGAAATTCTGCCCGCCCCGACCCGCAGAGGGACCGGGGGCTCCCCAGGCAGGGGCCTCCGCGGCGCTCTCCGGGGAGCGTCTCTGGCCCCTGCTCCGCCCGTCCCGGCAGCGCGCGCTCGCAGCGGCCGCACCTGGGCTGACGGGGCTCGCACCTGCCGGCAGTAACCTGAACTACCGTGTGGTGGCCGGCGAGCACAACCTCAACGCCAACGAGGGCAGCGAGCAGATCTTTCAGCGTCAGCAAGATCATCGTCCATCCCTACTGGAACAGCAACAACGTGGCCGGCGGGTAACGCCCGCGGGAGGGGCGCGCGGGGGAGCCCGGCCGGGGCTCCGGGGGGTCCCGGTAACATCCTCTCCCTCGGCCCGGCAGCTACGACATCGCCCCCTGTTCCGCTCTGAACGGCTACGCCTCGCTGAACGGCGCCGTGCAGCTGGCGGTGCTGCCCCAGGAGGGCACCATCCTGCCCAACAACTACCCCCTGCTACATCACGGGCTGGGGCCTGACCCGCAGTGAGTGCCGGGCTCCCCCGCCCTGCAGCGCTCCCCGCGCCCGCCCCTGCGCCCGCAGCCGCGGCAGCTCCCCGGAGCTGGGGGCCGCGGGAGGCTCCGCTCGGGCTGCGCTCGGGCCCTGCGGGTGCCCAGCGCCGCCCGGGGCCCCCTGCCGAGCTCTGGGGCCGCGGGGGCTGGGGCTGCGTGGGGCCGCGGGCTCTGCCCCGGTTGCGTGGGCGGTGCTGACTGGGCGCCCGGCCCGTGCAGGCAACGGGCAGCTGTCCAGCGTCCTGCTGCAGGCCTACCTGCCTCGCTCGTGGACTACCAGACCTGCTCCAGCGCTGTCCTACTGGGGCTCCACCGTCAAGAACACCATGGTGTGCGCTGGCGGCGACGGCGTGCGCCCGGCTGCCAGGTCCTGGCCGCGGCCCCCGCGCCTCCCCCTGTGCCCCCCTGTGCCCCCCTGTGCTTCCCCCTGTGCTTCCCCCTGTGCCCCCTGTGCTTCCCCCCTGTGCTTCCCCTCAGTGACCCCCTGTGCCCCCCTCATGCCCCCCGTGCTCCCCTCACTGCTCCCTGTGTGCCCCCTCAGCCCCCTCGTGCCTCGCTCACGCCTCCCTCGCCCGCGAGGGCGACTCCCGGGCGGGTCCCCTGCACTGCGCCAGCCACTGGGCAGTACACAGGTGCACGGCGTCACCAGCTTCGTGTCCAGCCAGGGCTGCAACGTCCTCCCGCAAACCCACCGTATGCTCACTCCGCTCTCCGCCACGCCTCCTGGATCAACAGCGCAGGGCGCCGGGCCGGGCCGGGCTGGGCTCAGCCCTCGCGCCCTCGGGCTCCCGCTTCGCGGCTCCCGGCCCCGCGCCTCAGCCCCGCCCTTCCTCCCTTCCAGGTCATCGCCCAGAACTGAGCGAAGGGCGGCACCAGCGCCCGCTGCCCCTCGCCCCACGGACATCCCCTGACTCCCCCAAGCTTCGCCTGGCCTGCCTTCCCTCGGCCCCGAGCCGGCCGCACAAATCTTCTCCCTCCCGGCTCTGTGCCTCCGTGCTGCCTTTGGCCTGCGCCCGCCGAGCTCTCCCCGGCCCCAGCCAGCCTTTCCCTCGGCCTTCCTCCTCCCTCCTCCCTCGCTGCTCAGGGAAGCGCCCTGGCGAGCAGGAGCCGGCTCCGAGCTCTCGGGCAGCCCGAGCACCTGTGGGGTGCTGGCAAGGGACAGTGCTGCCAATCCGCCTCCTTGGGCAGCGAGGAAATGGCCCTTGGGAGCATGGGGGGCACGCGGGAGGATTCGGGCGATCCCATCGGGATTCTCCCTGGCACTTGCTCCCTTTCCCCTTCCCCAAACTGACCTCCCCGCCCCTGAGAGGGGCCACATTCGGGGACTGCCACCTCCTCGCCCCTCAGCTGCCTCCCGCATGTCGCTGCCACTCCCCCAGCCCGGCGCCACCTCGGGCCGGCCCCCAGCTACCGCCTCGGAAAGCACCAGTTCGCACTCCAGAACCGCCCTGCTGCAGCGATCCAGCGGCCGCGGGCTCCTCTCGCCCCGTGCTCGTGTCCTGCTGGAACAAAAAGCCCCGAGCAGGACGAGGCGGCTCTCCCGGCTCTGCTGCAGCCGCTCGAGGGCTGCGCGGCCCGGCTCTGCCCCCCTCCCATCAAGGAAAACACGGAGGGGCTGCACCGTGCCCGGAGCTGGGGAAGGGGCTGGAGCAGCTGAGGGAGCTGGGGAGGCTCAGCCTGGAGAAAAGGAGGCTCTGGGAGGCCCTTGGGGCTCTGCACAACTCCCTGAGGGAGCGGGCAGCTGGCTGGGGTCGGAGCAGGGACAGGAGCAGAGGGCAGAGTCTGGAGCTGCGTCAGGACTGGCTCAGGCTGGACACAGGAGATTGGCACATTCCCTCTCCCTTGCCAGGCCGTGATTCCAGGCCTGGCGCCCTCCTTCAGGAAACTTCCCCGTCTGAGCATTCCCCGAGGTTCTCTCTGGGCCGTCACACTCCCACCTCAGGAGATTTTCACTGCAGGGGCTGGGGCCCCTTCACACCAGCGGCTGCAGTGGTGTGATGGACTCCCCACACCCTCCTCCCTCAGCCGGGCTGTTCCTCAGTGGCTCCAGCCCTGCTTTCCCGGGCAGTCTCAGGTGCTGCTGTCCCCAGAGCCATCGATTCCCAGGGCAGTGACAGGGGCACAGCCCGAGCTGCTGCCTCTGAGGGGGGATCCCCTCGGCCTTATCCCCCTCACACTCCAGGGAGTGCAAGTTTTGCTCTTCCCTCCCAAAACCTTTGTCTCCTCCCCGTCTCTCCCAGTGTCCTCCCACCTGTGCCACTCTCTCTCCACAGGGCTCTCGTGCTGGATCATGATTTAGAGAGTTAGGACTTTTGCTAAGGGTAGAAACAACTTCTGTGACCAAGATGTAAGTCAGGGAGGCGTATGGCAGGTTAATGGTTACCAGATATTTAAGCTACAGCTGATTGCTGTATTATCTGCTGTTACGAGCTTGGGTATGGAGGTACAGTAAGTGAAACATTGTGAGATCAAACTGAAACCAGTAAGAACAGTGGCCAGCACCTGGACTGCACCACAAGGGGCCTTGGATCGTGCCAGAGGGTCACTGACACCTGATGAAGACTCCCCTGACTTCATCCTTTAAGACCACGGACCCATTTCGAGACCACTGACCTAATTCAAGAGAAGAATTGTGCATGGGTGAAGGACCAACAGCCTCGTGTTAATATCGAATGGGGTGGGAGGTGCAGGGTTGTGCCTTTGTGTGGAATGGAGATCTTGGGAAATGGATGGCAAAGAATCCTGTTTGGGGCAGTCACTCCTTTCAGAGGTGACTCCTGTGAATAAACACACCACCTGCTAACTTTAATTACCTAGGGGGCCTTTGTCCGTGGTCATACTGGTTTTTAATGATTCAGTACCACCCAGAGCTCAACCTCCATCTCGAACACAAACCCAGCTCCTGCACCAGCTGCATCCCAAAACACACCAAGCAGGGAACCCCAGAATGCCTGAGGTGGGAAAAGCCCTCCCGGACCGTGGAGCCCAAGCTGTGCCCGACCCCCACCTCGACTCCAGCCCAGAGCACTGAGTGCCACACCCAGTCCTTGCTTGGACACCTCCAGGGATGGGCACTCCAACCCTCTCTGGGCAATTCCAGGGCCTGACCACCCTTCCCATAGAGAAATTCCTGTCCACCCCGAGGTCCCCTGGCCCAGCCTGAGGCTGCTCCCTCTCCTCCTGTCCCTGTTCCCTGGAGCAGAACACAACCCCAGCCAGCTGCCCGCTCCTCTCAGGGAGTTGTGCAGAGCCACAAGGGCCCCCCAGAGCCTCCTCTTCTCCAGGCTGAGCCTCCCCAGCTCCCTCAGCTGCTCCAGCCCCTTCCCCAGCTCCGGGCACGGTGCAGCCCCTCCGTGTTTTCCTTGATGGGAGGGGCAGAGCCGGACGCAGCCCTCGAGCGGCTGCAGCAGAGCCGGGAGAGCCGCCTCGTCCTGCTCGGGGCTTTTGTTCAGCAGGACACGAGCACGGGGCGAGAGGAGCCCCCGCGGCCGCTGGATCGCTGCAGCAGGGCCGGTTCTGGGTGCGAACTGGTGCTCGGGGCGCGCTGGGGCCGGCGGGTGGCGCCGGGCTGGGCGGTGGCGCGGCCGCGGGACGCGGCTGAGGGACGAGGAGGTGGCAGTCCCCGAATGTGGCATCTCTCAGGGGCGGGGAGGTCAGTTTGGGAAGGGAAAGGGAGCAAATGCCAGGGAGAATCCCGATGGGATCGCCCCGAATCCTCCGCGAGCCCCCCATGCTCCCAAGGGCCATTTCCTCGCTGCCCAAGGAGCGGATTGGCAGCACTGTCCCTTTTCCAGCACCCCACAGGTGCTCGGGCTGCCCCGAGAGCTCGGAGCCGGCTCCTGCTCGCCAGGGCGCTTCCCTGAGCAGCGAGGGAGGAGGAGGAGGAGGAGGAGGCGGGGAAGGCTGGCGCTGGGGCCGGGAGGCTCGGCGGGCGCGGGCCAAGGCAGCACGGAGGCACAGAGCCGGGAGGAGAGATTTTATTGCGGCCGGCTCGGGGCCGAGGAGGCCGGAGCGCGGCGGGGGGGAGTCAGGGGATGTCCGTGGGCGAGGGGCAGCGGGCGCTGGTGCCGCCGCGCTCAGTTCTGGGCGATGACCTGGAAGGGAGGAAGGGCCGGGCTGAGGCGCGGGGCCGGGGCCGCGAGCGGGGCCCGAGGGCGCGGGGCTGAGCCCGGCCCGGCCCGGGCCGGCCCTTACGCTGTTGATCCAGGAGACGTAGGCGGAGACGCGGGTGAACACGGTGGGTTTGCGGAGGACGTTGCAGCCCTGGCTGGACACGAAGCTGGTGACGCCGTGCACCTGGTACTGCCCATTGACGGCGCAGTGCAGGGGACCGCCGGAATCGCCCTGCGGAGCGAGGGGAGCGTGAGCCGGGCACGGGGGCGCGGGGGGCACACGGGAGCAGTGAGGGGCACGGGGGGGCACAGGAGGAAGCACAGGGGCACAGGGACACAGGGGAAGCACAGGGGGAGCGGGGGGTCACAGGGGGCACAGGGGGGAAGCACAGGGGGCACAGGGGGGCACAGGGGGGAAGCACAGGGGGCACAGGGGGCACAGGGGGAAGCACAGGGGGAAGCACAGGGGGAGCGGGGCCGCGGCCGGACCTGGCAGCCGGAGCGCACGCCGTCGCCGCCGGCGCACACCATGGTGTTCTTGACGGTGGAGCCCCAGTAGGACGCGCTGGAGCAGGTCTGGTAGTCCACGACGGGCAGGTAGGCCTGCAGCAGGACGCTGGACAGCTGCCCGTTGCCTGCACGGAGCGGGCGCCGGTCAGCGCCGCCCCGCAGCCGGGGCAGAGCCCGCGGCCCCCGCGCAGCCCCCCCGGCCCCCCGCGGCCCCCCAGAGCTCGGCAGGGCCCCGGGCGGCGCTGGGCACCCGCGGGGCCCGAGCGCAGCCCCGAGCGGAGCCTCCCGCGGCCCCCGAGCGCTCCGGGAGCTGCCGCGGCTGCGGGCGCGGGGCGGGCGCGGGGCGCTGCGGGGCGGGGGGAGCCCGGCACTCACTGCGGGTCAGGCCCCAGCCCGTGATGTAGCAGGGGTAGTTGTTGGGCAGGATGGTGCCCTCCTGGGGCAGCACCGCCAGCTGCACGGCGCCGTTCAGCGAGGCGTAGCCGTTCAGGCGGAACAGGGCGATGTCGTAGCTGCCGGGCCGAGGGAGAGGATGTTACCGGGACCCCCCGAACCCCGGCCGGGCTCCCCCCGCGCGCCCCTCCCGCGGGCGTTACCCGCCGGCCACGTTGTTGCTGTTCCAGTAGGGATGGACGATGATCTTGCTGACGCTGAAGATCTGCTCGCTGCCCTCGTTGGCGTTGAGGTTGTGCTCGCCGGCCACCACACGGTAGTTCAGGTTACTGCCGGCAAGGTGCGACCCCCGTCAGCCGCAGGTGCGGCCGCTGCGAGCGCGCGCTGCCGGGACGGGCGGAGCGGGGCCAGGACGCTCCCGGAGAGGCGCCGCGGAGCCCCTGCCTGAGGAGCCCCCGGTCCCTCTGCGGGTCGGGGCGGGCAGAATTTCTCCTCGGGAAGGTTTTTGGGGGAGAGGAGCTGTGCCGAGAGGCAGGAGGGGTGCCCGAGGTGCTCACTTGTTGACGCAGTGGGCGGCGGTCATCACCCAGTTCCTCTGGATGAGGGAGCCTCCGCACGTGTGGTACCAGCCGCCCCCGGAGTAATACTGCAGGGAGACCTGGGGAGGGGGCGAGAGGCGGGCGGGGCTCAGCGCGGGGTCCCGGCGCCAGCAGAGCCCCGGCAGCGGCCGCGGGAGCGCGGGACGCACCTGGTAGGGCCAGGCGTGCGAGCGCGCCTCGGTGCCGCCGACCACGCGCTGCGTCCCGTCGAGATCCAGCTCGGAGCAGCGCCCTGCGGACAGACGGACGCCGTGAGCCCCGAGCGGGGCGCGGGGGGCTCCGGGGGCTGCGGGAGGAGCCGAGCGAGGCCGAAGGCTGCGGGCGGGACTCACCGCACAGGGCGAGCGCGGCGAGGAGCACGAGCTGCAGCATCGTGGCGGTGGAGCGCGGGGTCCGCGGCGGGGCCGAGGCGCTGCCCCGCGGCCGCTTTAACGGGGCGGCGGGGGCGGCGCGGGAAGGGCCCAGGTGCGGCGGGCCCGGCCGGCGGCCTTGGCCCCCGTGCCAAAGCACACACGGCGCCGGGCCCGAGGCCCCGCGGGGACCCCCGAGCGCCCCTCGGCCCCGCAGCCCCGCGAGGCGCTGCCCCGGCGGCCCCTCCCGCTGCCGCGTCCCGGAGCGGCGGCTCGGGCTCGGCCCGGGGCCTCGGGGCAGCTCCCCGCGGCCTCGCCCCGCGCCCCGGTTCCGAGCGCTGACCCGGCAGCGGCTGCAGCCGGGCTGGGGAGCGGGGGCACCATCCGGGCGCGCCCTTCGGCCCCTCGCCGAGCGCCCGGCACGGGCAGCGCGGGGCAGCGCCGGGCTCGGCCCCCGGGCCCGAGCTCGCTTTGATGGAAACCCTGGAGTTCTGGCCAACGCTGTGTCATTTCACCCCTTGAACTCCAAACTGAGGCTGTTTTGGGGGGAGTTTTGGCCCTCGAGGCACAGGCAGTGGCAAACTGCATTTGGGATCACGGGGGTCGTGGGGTAAAAAATGACACCGGTTTGGCCTTAGAAACGCCACGGGATTGGACAGATGTTGAGAGAGAAATGGAGCTAGAGAATTGGTTCAAAGGATGTCCTTGCAAACAATTCTCGATCCTTTGGAGAAATCGAACCATGGAGGTGCAGGGGAGTAGAACCCACGGGGGCGATTTTAGATGATTGGCTTTAAGGCATTTACAGCGTGGTGTGACAGAGGCTGATAGGCCACGAAACGCTTATAATGTATTTTAATTAGGAAATCGGGGGCTTCTGATTGTGATTGCCTGAATTATAACATCTGTATTGTTTTACCCTTTATTTGAGACTGAAAATGGAATGAAAGGTTTGTAAAACGCCTCTCGGCTGCCCCATCTCTGGGTCAGAAAAGGGCAAAACCTGGCACGGGTCAAGAGAAATGAAGGAAATGCAAAGCACCTGGTGCAGTTCTGCCCTTATCTGCGAGGAGAACGGGAGGTTTCACAGTTTGTTCCGTGCTCGGGGTCAGCGTGTTTGTTCTGTCAGCACCAAGGGCAGGCGGCGAGGGACAGCAGCAACGGCTCCGCCCACACAGGGACCCCCAACCCAAAACTGCGCCCCCAGCTGTGGCACCAAGAGCTGTAAACTCGTTTTTGGGACAAAAAGGGGGATTTGTGGATTAATGAGATTTTTGGGGTTGTCCTGTGCAGGACCAAGAGGTGGCCAGCACTTGTGTCCTATCCAACTGCAGATGTTCCACCATTCCTTGTTCCCGTGGGTCCTTCCAGCTCAGGATATCCGTGATTCCGTGAATGTGGGCACTTGGGCAACACTCTGGGATTTTGGGGATCTTTGGGGCTGTTTTTGCAGAACCAACAGGTGACCTTTCTCATCCTCGTGGGTCCTTTCCACCTCTGGTTGTTCCACGATCTGAGAGGTCAGGAGCCTTTTTGACATCCTTGAACATCGGGATTTTATCCCCAGTGGATTTTGGGGCTGTCCTGTGCAGGACCAGGCTCTCCCTCCATGATCCTTACGGATCAAATCAATCATTTTTATGGGTCCCTCCCAGCGCTGGGTCCTCCCCAGCCCCTGCAGGAGGATTTTGGGGTTCTGGGGGTTCCGGGGTGCGCAGCGGATGCTGCCTGGCCTCGCCTCCAACTTCCTCCACCAAAAGCCTCCAACGGCAGCGGCGGGGGCGGGCGGGGCCGCGCCGGGGCCATGGCCGAGGGCAGGAGCGGCAGCGCCGGGCTCTTCGCCAGGCAGGTCCAGAAGCGCTTCAGCCGCGCCCAGGAGAAGGTACGGAGGTGCCACCCACCCCCAAACCCCGGCCCGGCCTGGGTTTGTCCTCCTCGCCCGCCACAGTGCCCCGGGGTGCCGCAAACGGCGCAGCTCGGCAGCCTCGGTGCTCGCAGGGTGGGAATTTGGGCGATTCTGGGCCAACAGCATCCTTGCTCCAAGGCTCTGGGGGATGGCATCGCCCAAAGCTCCCCGAAGCACTTCGGCGTCTCCCGGTGCTGGGGGTTTTCCGCCCAAAACGCCTTGCGGAGGTGGCGGGGGCTGCGGGGTGCTGGCAGAGGGTCCCTGGGCTGGCTGGTGCCGCGGGTCCCCAGCAGGACCCGGCGCTCAGTCCTGGGGGTTGGTGGGACCGGCCCCGCAGGAAGGGGAGGGGGAAGGGCTGCGGAAGCGGCACGAGCGGAGCGATCCTCGCCTGGTTCGGGGGGCTCTTTGGGGGGCCTCCTTCCTTTCCTCGCCCCCAAAAGCAGCTGCGACTCCCCCTTTGGGGATGACTCCCCTCAAACCCTCACCCTCCCCGCGTTTCCTGGCCGGGCCTTGGTGCTAAATTTGACTTTCCCACGGCTCAATCACTCTCTGGCCAGGCTCCGGCCGCTTCCCGCACGCAGCAAATCTCCCTCCCAGCCGCAGCCGGCCCCTTCCCGGGGACCCGCCCCTTCCTGGGCACCCCAAATCTCCCCCTGACCCTTCCTGGGCACCCCAAATCTCCCTCTGACCCTTCCTGGGCACCCCAAATCTCCCTCTGACCCATCCTGGGCACCCCAAATCTCCCTCTGACCCTTCCTGGGCACCCCAAATCTCCCCCTGACCCTTCCTGGACATCCCAAATCTCCCCTGACCCTCTTCCTGGGCACCCCAAATCTCCCCTGACCCTTCCTGGGCACCCCAAATCTCCCCCCTGACCCATCCTGGGCATCCCAAATCTCCCTCTGACCCAGCCCCCAGCCTCTTCCTGGACACCCCAAATCTCCCTCTGACCCTCTTCCTGGGCACCCCAAATCTCCCCCTGACCCTTCCTGGACATCCCAAATCTCCCTCTGACCCTTCCTGGACACCCCAAATCTCCCTCTGACGCTTCCTGGGCACCCCAAATCTCCCTCTGATCCTTCCTGGACATCCCAAATCTCCCTCTGACCCTTCCTGGGCATCCCAAATCTCCCTCTGACCCTTCCTGGACACCCCAAATCTCCCCTGACCCTTCCTGGGCATCCCAAATCTCCCCTCTGACCCAGCCCCCAGCCTCTTCCTGGGCACCCCAAATCTCCCCTGACCCTTCCTCTGCGCGACCCCCAAAGCTCCCTCTGACCCTTCCTGGGCACCCCAAATCTCCCCCTGACCCTTCCTGGGCACCCCCAAATCTCCCCTCTGACCCTTCCTGGACACCCCAAATCTCCCTCTGACCCAGCCCCCAGCCTCTTCCTGGACACCCCAAATCTCCCCTCTGACCCTCTTCCTGGGCACCCCAAATCTCCCTCTGACCCAGCCCCCAGCCTCTTCCTGGACACCCCAAATCTCCCTCTTGACCCTTCCTGGGCACCCCCAAATCTCCCCCTGACCCTTCCTGGACATCCCAAATCTCCCTCTGACGCTTCCTGGGCACCCCAAATCTCCTCTGATCCTTCCTGGACATCCCAAATCTCCCTCTGACCCTTCCTGGGCATCCCAAATCTCCCTCTGACCCTTCCTGGGCATCCCAAATCTCCCTCTGACCCAGCCCCAGCCTCTTCCTGGGCACCCCAAATCTCCCCTGACCCTTCCTGGGCACCCCAAATCTCCCCTGACCCTTCCTGCGCACCCCCAAAGCTCCCTCTGACCCTTCCTGCGCACCCCCAAAGCTCCCTCTGACCCTTCCTGGACACCCCAAATCTCCCTCTGACCCTTCCTGGACACCCCAAATCTCCCTCTGACGCTTCCTGGACACCCCAAATCTCCCTCTGACCCAGCCCCAGCCTCTTTCTGGACACCCCCAAATCTCCGTCTGACCCTTCCTGGGCACCCCAAAACTCCCCCTGACCCTTCCTGGACACCCCAAATCTCCCTCTGACCCTTCCTGGACACCCCAAATCTCCCTCTGACCCTTCCTGGGCACCCCAAATCTCCCTCTGACCCTTCCTGGGCACCCCAAAACTCCCCCTGACCCTTCCTGGACACCCCAAATCTCCCCTCTGACCCTTCCTGGACACCCCAAATCTCCCTCTGACCCAGCCCCAGCCTCTTTCTGGACACCCCAAATCTCCGTCTGACCCTTCCTGGGCACCCCAAATCTCCGTCTGACCCTTCCTGGGCACCCCAAATCTCCCCCTGACCCTTCCTGGACACCCCAAATCTCCCTCTGACCCAGCCCCAGCCTCTTTCTGGACACCCCAAATCTCCCTCTGACTCTTCCTGGACACCCCAAAACTCCCCTCTCCCAGCCCTGGCCTCTTCCTGTGGGGTTCAAGCTGTTTGTGGACACCCCAAAAGTCCCTCCTGCCTGGCCCCAATCTCTTCCTGAGGGGGCTCAGCCTCTTCCTGGACACCCCAAATTTCCCCCACCTGGCTTCACTCATTTTCCAGAGGGTCACCCTCTTCCTGGGCACCCCAAAACTCCTTCATGCCTCGCCCGAGCCTCTTCCCAGGGGAGCTCAATCCCTTCCTGGGCACCCCAAAACTGCCCCAGTGCAGACTCGGCCTCTTCCCGGGAGGCTCAGCCTGGGCACCCCAAATCTCCCCACCCAGCCCAGCCTCTCCTCCCTCCTTCAGCCCCAGACCCTCCTCATCCTCCTCTGTGTCCCCTGTGCCCCACAGTCGGGGCTCGGGGATTTTGGGGGGCACAGCACTGCACCCACAGCGTTTATTGGCACCCGAAAATTCACCGTTTTCCCGAAGAAAATAAAAGCACCAGGGGACGCAGAGAAATTTTGTATTTCCGCATAAATCCTGCCCCGCCTGATCCTCGCAGCCCCTCGGGGGTTTCGGGGGGTTCAGGGGGCACAGCCCGGTGACCTCGGGGTGTGCTGGGGGAGGGGCAGCTCTTCCCTCTCTCTTCCCATCACAGGTTTTGCAAAAATTGGGCAAAACGGTGGAAACCAAAGACGAGCAGTTCGAGCAGAGCGCCTACAACTTCCAGCTGCAGCAGGTGACGGGGGGGGACATTGGGGGGACATTGGGGACACCCCGACAGACCCCCGGGGGGGGAGGGGACAGCCCTGACCCCCCCTCCCCGCCGTGTTTTGCAGAATGAGGGGCACAGACTCTACAAGGACCTCAAGGGGTTCGTGGGAGCCGTGAGAGGTGCGGGGCCGGCGGGAATGTCCCGGGGGAACCGGAGCAGGGAGGGACTCGGGGCGGAGCCGGGATGATAAATAGGGAACAGCAGAGGACAGAAATCACACTTCTAATAAATAGATTATTAATAAAAATTAGTATTAGATTTAAAAAAATGAGAATAAATAGATTGTAAGCTGCAAATTTATAATGAAGAGAAATAAATAATAAAAATACTATACCTGGGATAATAGACAATATATATGAGATATACATTATATACTAGATATATATTATATACCTTACATATATCACATGTGCAATATATTTTTAATATCTCATTATGTATGGGACAATAAAGAGATAAAAATAATAGAGCGATAATGAAGAAATAAAAGCAATAGAGATAATGAAGGAATAAAAAACTATATTAAAAAAATCATTTAGATAAAATAACTATATGAATACTGTGTGTGGGATAATGGATAATAAATATATGTGGGATAATAGGTAATAAATATATACGGGATAATGGATAATAAATATATGTGGGATAATAGATAATAAATATATATTGGATAACAGATAATAAATATATGTGAGATAATAGATAATAAATATATGTGGGATAATGGATAATAAATATATATGGGATAATAGATAATAAATATATATTGGATAACAGATAATAAATATATGTGGGATAATAGATAATAAATATATGTGGGATAATGGATAATAAATATATATGGGATAATAGATAATAAATATATATTGGATAATGGATAATAAATATATATGGGATAATAGATAATAAATATATATTGGATAACAGATAATAAATATATATGGGATAATAGATAATAAATATATGTGGGATAATGGATAATAAATATATATGGGATAATAGATAATAAATATATATGGGATAATAGATAATGAATATATATGGAATAGATATTATATGTGGGATATTAAATAGGAAAACAGATAGTACATATATTATCTGTCGGATATATATGGGATAATAGAGACAATAAATCATTTTAAATGACACACCCGGGCTGATAAAGAGCTACAGACAGCGGTGAATAAATCAATAACGATAAGGACCAAAGGATCAATGAATCAATGAATAAACGAATAAATGAATAAACGAATAAATGAACAAATGAACAAACGGATAAATGAATAAACGAACAAACGGCGGCGCTAACGGCGCGCTCCCGCGCCCGCAGTGATGCACGAGAGCTCCCGCAAAGTGGCCGAGACGCTGCAGGAGATTTACAGCCCCGAGTGGGACGGGCACGGGGAGCTCCGAGCCATCGCCGAGGTGAGCGCGGGGGTCCGCAGGGGTCCCGGGGGGTTGGGGGGCCCCGGTGTCACCGCTGTCGTGTCCCCCCAGAGCAATGACCTCCTGTGGGATGACTACGAGGCGAAGCTGGCCGACCAAGCCCTGCGGCTCATGGAGAATTACCTGGCTCAGTTCGGGGACTTTAAGGTGCCCCCTGCGCTGGCGAGGGCGGGGTTGGGGGCAGGGGGGGACACGGGGGGTCCTGGCTCACCTGTGCCCCCCCCCCAGGAGCGACATCGCTAAGCGGGCCGAAAGCTCGTGGACTACGACAGCCCGGCACCACCTGGAGGCTCTGCAGAGCGCCAAGAAAAAGGACGAGGCCAAAATCGCCAAGGTTGGGGCTCCCGGGGCGCCCCCGCACAGCCCCCACGTGGGGACAGTCCCCGGCCGTGGGGACAAAGCCACGGCGCCCCTGTCCCTCCCCGCAGGCTGAGGAGGAGTTCAATAAAGCCCAGGCCGTGTTCGAGGAGCTGAACAGGGACCTGCGGGAGGAGCTGCCGGTGCTGTACGGCAGGTACGGGGCTGTCACCGGGCTGGGGACAGCGGGGGCTCGGGGACATTCGGGGGGCTCGGGGACATTCAGGAGCTGGGGGCACTGCGGGGCCTTCGGGGACATTCAGGAGCTGGGGGGCTATGGGATTTGGGGGCTGGGGGCATCTGCGGGGGCTCGGGGACATTCGGGGGGCTGGGGGACATTGAGGGGGCTGGGGGGCACTGCGGGATTTGGGGACATTCAGGGGCCTGGGGGCACTCGCGGGATTTGGGGACATTCGGGGGCTCGGGGACATTCAGGGGCCTGGGGGGCACTCGCGGGGGCTTAAGGGACATTCAGGGGCTCGGGGACATTCAGGGGCCTGGGGGCACCAAGTGGATTTGGGGACATTCAGGGGCCTGGGGGCACTCGCGGAGGCTTGGGGACATTCAGGGGCTCGGGGGACATTCAGGGGCCTGGGGCACAGCGGGATTTGGGGACATTCAGGGGCCTGGGGGCACTGTGGGAGGGGCTTGGGGACATTCAGGGGCTCGGGGGACATTCAGGGGACACTGCGGATTTGGGGACATTCAGGGGGACATGGGGGCACTGTGGAGGTTTGGGGACATTCAGGGGCTCGGGGACATTCAGGGGGCACTATGGGTTTGGGGACATCACGGGATGGGAGACACGGCAAGGGCTTGGGGACATCACGGATCGGGGGGTTCGGGGGACATTGTGGGGCTGGGGGAACTTATGGGGTCTTCCTCAAAGCCCACCCTAGGGACACATCGGGGGCCTGGGGGACATCGGGCCCAGACAGCTGGAGGTGGCACCTGCCCGGCAGGTGGGGACATTCCCCTTCCTAAGTAGCGGGCTCATGGAGCTGGGGGACTCGGCGGGTGGGGGGCGGCTGAGCACCCCCAGACCCCCCCGTGGACGTCCTGGGACACCCCCAGACCCCCCGTGTCCCCCGTGGGACGCCCTGGGACACCCCCAGACCCCCGTGTCTCCCCCGTGGACGCCCTGGGACACTCCCCAGACCCCCTCGTGGGACGCCCCTGGGACACCCCCAGACCCCCCGTGGGACATCCTGGGACACCCCCAGACTCCCCCCGTGGGACGTCCTGGGACACCCCCAGACCCCCCGTGTCTCCCCCCGCAGCCGAGATCGCCTCGTTACGCCACTGCTTTCCAGAACATCTCCAACCTCCTAGCGACGCTCTTCTACAAGGAGATGAGCAAGGTGGGAGGGCACCCAAAATACCGCCCCCCGCCCCTGGCAGCACCAGGTGTCCCCAGGTGTCCCCAGGTGTCCCCCGGGTGTCCCCAGCTGTCCCCAGCTGTCCCCAGGTGTCCCCAGCTGTCCCCGGGTGTCCCCAGGTGTCCCCAGCTGTCCCCAGGTGTCCCCAGGTGTCCCCGGGTGTCCCCGGGTGTCCCCAGCTGTCCCCGGGTGTCCCCAGGTGTCCCCAGGTGTCCCCAGGTGTCCCCGGGTGTCCCCAGCTGTCCCCAGGTGTCCCCGGGTGTCCCCAGCTGTCCCCAGGTGTCCCCGGGTGTCCCTGGGTGTCCCCGGGTATGTGCAGGTGCCACTGCCCTTCCCCACCCCCTCCGGAGTCATTGCTCTTCCTTTATTCATCCATTCGGGAGCAGCCCGAGGGTGTTCGGGTGTCCCCAGGTGTTGGGGGCTCTGCTGAGCCCCCGAATGATGGGGGGCACCTGGGGGGGTCCCCTGAAGTGCTTCTGTGTCCCCCTTCCCAGCTCAACCGGGACCTGTACGAGGTGATGAGCAAACTGGAGAAGCAGCACTCGAGCAAGGTGTTCATCATCAAAGGTGTCCCCAGGTAACCCCCGCGGGACATGAGGGGACAACTCGCCCCCAACCCCCACAAACAGGATGGAGGCTCCGGACCCAAATCCTGGGGGGGCGGGCTCTGCCAAAAACGGGCTGAAGGTGTTTTTTGGGGGGGCTGGGGAATTGATCGGGGTCCTGCTGGGTGGGGAAGCGTCACCTGCAAACTGGGACGGGGACACCCCGAGGATTTGGGGCCACCCCGAGGATGTTTGGGACACCCCGAGGATTTGGGGGCTCCCCAAGCTGACCCCCTGTGTCCCCCCCGTCCCAGTAACCGCCGCCGCTGGTCATCTCCCTACGCCCGTGAGCCCCCCCTTCGGCCATGTTCCCCTGCCCGGGACAAGGCCCGTGCCGACGCTGAGGCGACACCGGGCGCCCCCGGGCGGGGACAGCTGCCCCCGAGCCACCAACGGGGACCTGGGGGCTGCTTCCCCCGGGCCCCCCGCTTCCGCCAGCGGGGCCTCCTGGACACGGAGTCGGGTGTCCAGCGAGGGAGACCACGGAGCCGGGACCCGGCCGCTGAACGAGCAGGGGACATCGGGGACAGTGTCCAGCGAGGAGGCGCCGGAGCCCGGCCCGGCAGCCAGCAGGGGACATCGGGACATCGGGGACAGTGTCGGGTGTCCAGCGAGGAGGGCGCCGGGAGCCGGCCCTGGCCGGCTAAACGGCAGGGGACATCGGGGACATCGGGGGACAGTGTCGGGTGTCCAGCGAGGAGGCTGAGCCCGGCCCCTGGCCGCGACAACCAGCAGGGGACATGGGTGACAATGCCCAGGGAGGAGAGGGTCTCCGAGCCCGCTCTCCCGACCCCTGCTCGGGGAGATATCGGCGGAGCCGGGGTGACAGCGAGCGCTGGGGGGCGCCGAGGGCATCGCCACCTCCCTGGCGTCCCTGATTTTATCCGAGGCCATCGCCCAGGCCACCGGCGCGTTGTCCCCGGGAAAAGCCGCGGAGCCGCCCGGGGACAGGGCGGCCGGCGGCGCCCCCGGCACCGCTGTCCCCTGCCACGGCCTCGGTGCCGCGGGCGGTGGCGGCGCTGCCCTCGGGAGCCGTGCCAGCCCGGGCGGTGACACCGAAGGCCGGGCGCTGGAGGCGGCGGATGCCGAGCCAGAGGTGCGCGAAACTCGGGTGGGAAAGTTCTGGGGGCGGCGGGGGTGGGGAGCGGGAACGCACTCCGGGGGGATTCCTGGTTTGGGGACACCAGGGCGGGCTTGGGGACAAACCCAGCCCGAGGGACACCCTCGGCTGCAGGTGGGGCTGGAGCTGCCCCTCCCTCGCCCCCCTCTGGGTCCCCCGATCCGGCGGGTGCGGCGGGCGGGGCTCGGTCACTTTTTGGGTGGGATTTAAGGGACCCCCCCGTGTCTCCCCCAGGGCTGTTCCGCGACACCGGAGCAGGACACGAGCCGGGACCCCTCAGGTGCTGCAGACCCCTCCCAGGATCCCCCCGAGTCCCTCAGCGCCCTGTGACCCCACGGGAAATGCGGCATCTTCCCCAAATTTATTCCCCAAATGCATTTCCCAGCCCCCAGCCCCCCGAAATAAAGATGGAAGAGGTGGCAAAATCCCAAATCTCCATCTGGGATTGCAGAGGGGTCTGGGGGATCCTCCGGCGGATTTGGGGTGGCTGAGGAGTGGAGGTTGGGGGTTTGTCACTCTCCCACCCACAACACCCGTGACTCAGGGGAAAAGGCGCGAGTCTGTTCCACCAGCTCCCGGAAAATGCAAAAACCCCGAACACCCCAATTTTCCCCTCCCGTGATGCAGAATTCCCCCATTCCCAACCCCCGGGGTTGTCCCCGCAGCCAGCGAGGGGGGTTAACGGGGAGGAATCCCTGGGGCTGGATCCTCATTCCGGCCGAACTGGAAAGGTGAGGTAGGAAAAGGGCAACGCCCTCACCTGGGCAAGGCCTTCACCTGGAGCCGCACATGGTGCCGGCAGGTAAGAGCTGCACTGAGTGGCTTGAGCCCGGGATGCCCCCGAAATTCCCGACCCCTGGGGGGGCTTCAGGGGCGGCCACGCCAGGCGAGGGATTTGGGGCAGCGGAGCCTGCAGAGAGGGACGGGACTGCAGCTGCTCTGGGCTGAATGTCGGGGCTCGGGCCGGGCTCTTCCAGCTGGATTTGGGGTGGGAGGGAAGGGAAGAGGCCGGATCCTGGCGCAGGGGAGAGGCTGAAAGAAGGAAATCCGGCAGGAAAGCTGAGGGGAAACAAGCGGGAGCAAAGGGCGATCCCAGGGGATCATCCCAAAGTGACGGGAGAAGAAACGAGCGTGAGCAGCAATCCCGCCCTCCCCTGCTGGGGGAGGGAACGGGGGCTGGGGAGGGCACCCCCAAAAGAAACCTGCGGGAATGTGCTGATCCCATCCTCCATCCGCCCGGAATGGGAAATGGAAGTGGGGTGGGAATGGGGAATTAATCGGGGTTGGCTGTGGAGGCGGCTGCCAAGCACCCGAAAAATCCCCTGTGGGGATGGTTCGCTCTCCCGTCCTCGGGGCACCGGGAACGGGCACGGAGGGGGGCTGGGACAGGAATGGGGACAGGAATGGGGGCTGGGGACAGGGTTCGGGGCAGAAATCAGGGACAGGGATAGGGACAGGAATGGGAATGGGGACAGGAATAGGGACAGAAATGGGGATGGGGACAGGGATAGGGGCAGGAATAGGGACAGGAATGGGAATGGGGACAGGGATAGGGGCGAAATGGGGGCAGGGATGGGAATGGGGAACACGAATAGGGACAGTATTGGGGATGGGGAACAGGAAAAGGAACAGGAATAGGGCTGGGGACAGGGATAGGGACAGGGATAGGGGCAGAAATTGGGACAGGGATAGGGACAGGAATGGGAATGGGGACAGGAATAGGGGCAGGAATGGGAATGGGAACAGGGATAGAAAGGGGCAGGAATAGGGGCAGGAATGGGAATGGGAACAGGAATGGGGGATGGGGACAGGGATAGGAGCAGGAATAGGGACAGGAATGGGAATGGGGACAGGAATAGGGGCAGGAATGGGAATGGGAACAGGAATGGGGATGGGGACAGGAATGGGGACACGGATAGGGGCAGGAATGGGGATGGGGATGGCAGAGCTGCATCCCCAGCGCTCCTCGGAGGAGTTTTCGGGAGCGGAGCCGGGTTGGGTTTCCCCCGGGAGCTCCCCCGGCCGGAGCGCAGGAATGAGGAACGTGAGGGGTTTTCACAACCCTGCTTTAAAACCACGGAATCCCGCGGGGATGCAGCGCGCTGGGAAGGATCCGCCGCCGCTGCCAGCCCCCCTCCTCCGGGCTGGAGCCAAAAACCCCGAGGGTCTCCGCGCTGGGAAGCAGCGGGTCGGGACCGGAGCTCCTTCCCACGGCCCCAAAGCGGAGCAGGGGGATCCAGGGGAGCATCCCCCAGGAGCTCGATGGAAACCAAACCTTTCCCTCGGATAAAACTCGGGTTAAACCCCTGGGGAGTCCCAGCATCCCAGTTTTGGTGCCGGGGCACAGCCCTGGTTCGTGTTTCCCGCTGCCGGACCCTCCCCAAGAACCCTCCTAAGACTCGGGGCAGCTCCGGTTCCACCAGCGGCGCCTTTTCCTCTGCTCCCCTTCAGCCCCGGCGCCTCTGGGGGAAATCAGAGCCGGTTCTAGTCCGGAGCCGCTCCGTGGGAAGGTCGTGCTTGGCTTTGGGAAAGGCCCGGAGAGCTCCGCGTTTAATGAAGGGTTGGGTTAAAGCAAAACCGGATTTAAAGCAAAACAGCACTTCAAGCAAAACTGTTTAAAGAAAAACTTGGTTTAATTCAAAGCAAAACTGAGTTTAAAACAAAGCTGGGATTAAAGCAATTCTGTATTTAATGCGAAGCTGTGTTTAAAGCAAAATCATGTCTAAAGCAAACTGATTTTAAATGAAAGTTGCTTTTAAGGCAAAACCAGGTTTCATTCAAAGCTGGGTTTAATGAAAAGCTGGACTTAAAGTGAAGTTTGGTTTAAAGTGAGTTTAAAGTAAAGCCAAGTTTAAAGAAAAGCTGGGTTTAGCATAAAACTGGACTAAAGTAAAACCACACTTAAGACCAAATTGTGCAGGAAATAGAATCGGGTTAATGCAAAGCTGGGTTTAAAGCAAAACAAAAACTAAAGTGAAACCGGATTGGAACAAAGCAAGGTTGAAAGCAGGACTAATTTTAGAGCAGAACTGGTCTTACAGCAAAACCAGGTTTAGAGTAAAGCTGGGTTTAAATTAAAGCTGGGATTAAAGCAGGGCTGATTTTAACTAAAACTGGGTTCAATGAGCGGGGGCTGCTGCGAGCCCGAGCCCGAGCCCGAGCCCGAGCCCGAGCCCGGCTTTGCTGCTCGGGGTCCCCTCCCCCCGTCCCTCTCTGGGGAGGGGAACGTTCCCTTCCCGAGCTCCTGGGGCCCCCGCCCCAATTCCTCCCCCGAACCCAAATTACTCCCCCAGCTCCAATTCCCGATTCTCCCCCAACCCAAATTCTCGTTCCCTACCCCGTTCCAAATCCCCGGCTCCTCCCCAGCCCCAAATTTCCTGCTCCCCACCCCAATTCCCTGGCTCCCCAGCCCCGGCCCCAGTTCCCCGCTCCCAGGTCCCAAATCCCCAGCACTCCCCCAGCTCCAATTCCCGGTTCTGATACCCCCCAGACCCAATTCCCAGCACTCCCCCAGCCCCACTCCCGGCTCCTCCCCCAGCCTCAATTCCCCTAATCTCCCCCGCCCAAATTCCCAGCCCAAATTCTTCCCCCAGCCCCAATTCCCCGCCCCCCCTCCCCCAGCCCAAATTCCCAGTTCCCTCCCCCTCCCCCCAGCCCCAATTCCCAGCTCTCCCAGCCCAAATTCGCGGGCCCCAGCCCCAATTCCCGCTTCCCCAGCCCAAATTCCCGATTCTCCCCAGCCTCAATTCCCAGTTCCCCCTCCCCCAGCCCAAATTCCCGATTCTCCCCAGCCCCCAATTCCCGGCTCCCGGCCCCGCCCCCTGCTCCTGCCCCCTGCGGCCGCGCTCCCGCCGCTCGATTTCCTCTTTTTTAAAACCCCCAGCAAATGAGATTTGATTCGCTCCCGGCGCGCTGAGTCACGGAACCCCCCGAGCGCCGGAGCCGCGGCCGGGACCCTTCGGGGGTCCCGGGGGTCCCCAGCGGGCCCGGCCAAGGTGGGCCCGGCAGTTCCTGGTCCCGGCTGCGGTACCGACCTCCGGCCCGGATTTCGGGCATTTTCAAGGACTTTTTAGGCGTTTTTGGAAGCTCTCAGAATTTAGGGAATGAATCCAATCAGGGAATGGTTCTTCCCTCCTCCGGCTCCGACCCCGGCCCCAGTAACACCAGTGCGTTACTGGTGCTGCTCCGCCCCCTCGCGAGGAGCTTTTCGGGGGCATTCACGGCAATTCACGACTTTTCTCCCTATTTTTGGCAGGAACCCGGAGCCTCACCTGGACGGAGCCACCTGAAGGAGGGGTCTCCAGCCAGCTGAGCGCAGGTGATGGTTGAGTGGGAATTCACCGCTTTTATCGCTGCTTTTGGCAGCTCTGAAGGGACCCCGAACCTTCACCTGGAAGGAGCCGATGCGGATGGAGGGAGCTCAGCCCCCACCTGAGCGCAGGTGAGGACCTGAGCCGCTGTTCCGGGCTCTCCCGCGTTCCCCCACCCGGCTCAGCCCCCCTCACCTCCCCTCTCCCCCCCTGTCCCGAGGAAGACCTGACGACCCCGTACCTGAGGAAGGCTCCCACCCCCCGGCCGTGAGGACGCCGACACCGCCGCGTCATCGCAGGTGAGGCCGCTCCCTCCCTCATCCCAGGACAGCAGAGGAGCTCAAACTACCGCAATCCCCAAAACCGCATTCCCCACCTTCTTTCAGTTGTCAGAACAGGGTAACACATCAGTTAAAAAATGATTTTTTGATAAATGCAGAGGCACAAAAATCAGCTGATGCTCTGATGCTTCCAGGCTAGCACCTTGGCCATGGGTTATCCTCGGTGGGAATCACTGCCCGATCTTTGCAAAATTCTACCACCTTATCTTAGGAAGCTGTCTGCCTCTAATTTTTAAAATGAACGCACCTCTGGAATTAGCTAAATAAGCCAAGTAGCCCCCAAGTAATATAACTCTCAAAACAGTTAAGTTTAAATAGTTTGTTTAGCAAATTAAAAGCATCATAAATTAAAAAAGGTTTTTTAGTATTTCATAGTGCCTTGATTTCTCCATGCATTTGACAAAAAATCAATAAGTCTATTTAAAAAATATTTATAGTTCTACAGAGGAGGGAGATAGCATCAGTGAGTCAGGGTCTCTGAATTCTTCAGAGAGAAATCAGAGTGCAGGGATTGAATCGTAAAACTTTTGGATGAATTAAAGCATATTAAGCCTCTCCCACATAAAGTAGACATTTAAGTAGAGGTAAGTCAGTAATTTTTAGGGGTGAGTTCTATGCTTTAAGTGGAAATGCTTCCATCGGCCAGAGAAGGGCCGGCGGGTACTTGGCTTTCAAATACCTGTGACGACTTTCAGCTCTAGATTTGGCAGGCACTGGTGACTTTTGCTGCTGATGTGCCACTGAGCTCAGGCTTTTTTAATTACCATTAATATTTGGTTAAATACTGTTGCAAAAACAATTAACCTCAAAATCAGGAGGAAATGGGCAGCGAACGATCTCCACGGCTGGCTGTTTGCTGCGCTTCCCCCGCAGTGGTGATCACGCTGGTGTTCCTCACGCTGCTGACGGTGCTGCTGGTGATCGCGATTTACCTGTACAGGAACCGGGGCTCTTATCGCACCTACGAGCAGCCCGAGCCCGACACGACCCCCCCGCTGAGGAGGCTCCGCCCAAGGACAAGGAGGAATATTTTATTTAAGGACATCCCTGGCTCCATACCGGTCCTGAAATTCCCTGGACTTGGGGGTCGGCATCGATTTTCAGGAGTTAGGATGTTTCCTGAATTCCCTGCCATCGGGGATCTGCCCCCAGTTTCCTGGAGTTGGGGTGCACCTAAATATCGGAGCTGAGGATCTGCCACAATTTCTTGGAGATGGGGATCTTCCTAAGCTGGGAATCTGCTTAAATCCCCGCCAGCTGGGGCTCTGCCTGAATTTCCTGGCATTGGGGTTCTGCCTTTCAAATTCCTGGATTTGGGGATCCACCTAAACTGGAAACCTGCCTAAATTCCCCTGGGGTTGAGGTTCTGCCTAAATATCCTGGAGCTGGGATCTGCCTGAATCTCCTGGAGCTTGTGATCTCCCTGAGTTCCTGAGCTGGGGGTTCTGCCCAAAGCTGAGGAGCGGCTGAGCAGGCTGGTGTTGTTTGGTTTGGGGTAAGGTCTTCCTGGTTCATCTGCTCCCAAAGACTACATTTTTGTTCAGCAACTGGTACACTGGACATTGCTTTGATTGTACCTGTCGTGGTACAATGTGGTGTGCAGGGTGCAAATGTAAAGCTACAGTGTGCTACTGGAATAAGCAAAGCTGTTTCACGGAGTTCAGCTTTAGCCAGGGGTGCAGAGCAGTGGAGTTTCTGTGATTTCTGGTCTGCCCGCTGTGGGCAGGAGTTTGATGTCTGAGCTCTGAGAACCCTCAAGCTGTTCTCTGAGGGGTTTTTCCAAGTTGATTGGCGGATAGAGGCTACATGCTGCAGACTTCCAATCTTGTTGCAGGCATCTATCATTTCGGGTACTGTTGATTTTTCCTTTGGCTTTAACGGCCTTTTTCCATCCTGTGTTGGCATTATTTTAAATGATGTCTCACATCATTAACAGCTATATCGTCAGCACACTGTCTTTCTGAGGCCTGGGTTACCCTGTCCACAAATGCAGTAAAAGGTTCAGATGGGTCCTGGGCAATCAGGTTGTAGGATTTTTCAAAGATCCCTGCAGGCTGGATCTGCAAGAAGGGTTTACGTGCCATTTTCTTGATGTCATCTAAAGCTACTCTGGGGAGATTCATTTGATCTTCAGTTCTGCCATTGGGATGATCACCTGTTAATCTAGATATGGTCACAGCTCTACATCTGCACTATCCCTGTGCTGCTGATGTTTCCCTGAGAATTCTTTTCCACTTCAATTCCCATAGAAGATATTGTGAGTCTGTCAGTGTGACCATAGCCGGATTTTTACAGTCCTTTGGTGTGAGTGTATGTCCATCTAACACCTGTTTGAAATAGGGTGAGGAGAGGCCATTATCCCTTAAAGCTTTTCTTAATTCTTTAATTTCATGAGATGGAATGGAGACCATCTCCTAGGGCTGCGGATTGAGTATAACAGGCATTGCCATCACACTAAGGCACTCATCTTACAAATGTCCCTTCTAATTTCCTGCCAGTTGGTTAACAGGGAATTATCATATGGCTGGGGGTTTAAATCTGACGAGTTTTGAGGATAAAGCTATCAGTTTGAAGCAGCAAAATGTCTTTGCATAATAGGCCAGCATCTGCGAGTGAAAAATAGTTCCCTGTTTCGTTCTTGGATTTGTTCGTGGGTGCTATACTGTTTTAGAAGTTGGAGCTTTTCCAACCTCGAGGCTCTGCAGCTCCGAGTTCAGATTTCTCTGGACTCTGGCTGTTGACTCTAGCTACCCACCAGTGAAGTACAGAAAGGTTGAGGCTGAGCAGCACTGGTTCCAAGATAACTTTATTTTCTTCGAGGGAGAGTCCTGCAACAGTCTGCTTAGCATCCAGATAACAAAGGAATTTTATGGGTTTACAGAGGATTGAATTTTCTACCAATAGAAACTGCAGCTCACAAAACTAACCAATTATCTTAAAATTCTAAGTAAGGACCAATGACTTTGTGACTTTAAAGGTAGCCAATCAGATCCAGAAAGGCAGGGTTTTCAATAAGGGAGAGGGGTTTGGTGCCAGGCATTTAGTGTATGGGGATGGCATTCCATGTGGATGAGGTACAGGGGTAACATTTTCTACAGGGATAAAGCAATCCTCAGGACAAAACTCCTAGCAGCTCTGTACAAGAAGCTAGGGTTGCAGTTTGTATAAGGGTATTAGTGATGCAGAGTCCTGCTGAGAGCTGCAGCTGCAGCACAGAGATGAACGAGAGAGATAAAGGGGAAGAGAGGCAGGAGGAGAGAGTGAGGGAATAAGGTAGGGAGGGTGAGTGCAGTGAGAGAGAGAGGAAAGAGTAAGAGAAGCGATTTCCGTTTATAACACTATAAACAATACATCAAATACAACAATAAATCTTCCATGATGAATATTCTAATTTCCACTAACCAATGTAACACAAGATTCATGGCATTTTACACACAGCCTATAGGAATCCTGATATTACCACGGTGTGTTACACTTTAAACTTTTAAAACTGCTCCTTGGACCCTGGCAGGGGACGTCTCTGCCTTGGGGAGCTGCTCTCCAGCAGAAGACATTGCCCTGTCAAGGGGGATTGCCTCAGGGGAGCCACCCTATTGTCTTACAGTTAATTCCAGTACACTGTTTTGAGGGTGTCTCCAGAAGGGCTTTCCATTTCGAAATCTGGCTTCGTGGCTACCCTGTGCTGGGAATCTTATTATTTGTCAAGGTCTTCCCTGGTTCATCTTTCCCAACATGGGGTCACTCTGGGGATGGGGGAGGGTCCCTAAATGGGATCTGGGGTCACTATGGGATGGGGGAGGGGTCCCTAAAGTGGGGTCTGGGGTCCACTCTGGGATGGGGGAGGGTCCCTAAGCGTCTAGAATCAGCTATATGGGATGGAGGTGTCCTAAATGGGGGTGTGGGGTCACTCTGGGATGGGGGGAGGGTCCTAAAAAAGCCGAGTCTGGAGGTAAGCTATGGGATGGGGAGGTGTCCCTGAATGGGGTCTGCAGGGTCACTATGGGATGGGGGAGGGGTCCCAAAGCGGGGTCTGGGAGTGCAGCCCTCAGGCGGGTTTGGAGCTCAAGGAGCACGCTCAGGAGCTCTGGGCGAGGAACTCCCCTGAAGCTTACGTGATGAACACCTGGCCCAGAGTGGGACTGAGAGGAGCTCACCTGCTCCAAGGTGCAGGAGATTAGCGGGGGCTGGGAAAAATATTTTATTTTAAATAAAAAGTATTAAATAGTTTAAAATTTAATTAGATCTCAGAGAATAATAGAAAATAAAAATAAAATAAAAAATATAATATAATAATATAATAGCATTATAAATAAAATAAAAATATAAAAATGAAGTAATAAAATAAAAATAGCTGTTATAATAAAATAACAACATAATAAAGTTCTGATGTGCATTAATACATAAAAATTTGGTATAAAATACACTTTAAATAAATGTTAGAAAATACCTATAAAATCTTTAGGGGATACATAGCATACTATAGTATATAAAAATACTACTATATATATAAAAATAGTAAATACTAAATAACAAAAACATTAATAGAATCATGTAATGTATAATATATAGGAATAAATATTAACAAGCATTAAATAAAATAAGACATTAAATTAGTTAATATAATAATAATGTATTAGCACAAAATAATATAATTATGAATTAATATATATATAAAATAATGAGTACATAATATGAATATATGCCAATAAATATTTATATAAATACACGATCATAGCATAATAATATAATATATCAAAAATTCAACAATTGGTGATAAAATAAGGATAATATATCGTACATAAAATATATATAGTGTATATACAAAATAATACGTATATAAATACATATAAATATAAATAAGTATATCAATAATCCATATATCTCTGCATTAAAGATCCCCTGCTGGAAAATTCCGCCCAAATTCCGATTTTTTGGCGATTTTCGCCTCCTTTCCCTTCACTTCGCTCCCTTTTCCAGGACTCCGATTTCTCCTTTCCGCCCCATTTTTCCCAGGCTCCGTCCCGCAGCAGGAGCCGCTCATGAATAATTCAGCGGCCCGCTCATGAATATGCAAATGAGCTCCGGCTGCCGAGGCGTGCTCATGAATAATTCAGGAGGAATGTGCCTCACCTTCAAACTGCGCAGAAAGGGGGAAAAATTCATTTTAAATGGGACCAGAGCCCGCTCAGGGACCCCCAGACCCGACTTGGGACCCCCAGACCCGGCTTAGAGCCCCAGACCCACTCAGGGACCCCCAGACCCAGCTCAGGACGAGAGACCCGGCTTGGGACCCCAGACCCGACTTAGGACCCCCAGACCCGGCTTGGGACCCCCAGGCCAGCTTGGGACCCCAGACTCGGCCCAGGACTAGACCCACCTCAGGGACCCCCCAGACCCGGCTTGGAACCCCAGACCCACCTCAGGGAACCCCAGACCCCCTCAGGGACCCACAGACCTCCTCCTTAGGGACTCCCATACCCTCAAGCCCAGCCCAGACCCCTTTAAGACCCCCAGACCAGACCCCCCAGACCTTTAGGGACCCCCAGACCCATTTGAAACCCCCAACCCCTTTAGGAACCCCCAGACCCATTTAGGAACCCCCCAAGACCCCTTTAGGGACCCCAGACCCCCAAAGGAACCCCAGCAGCTTTAGGAACCCCAGACCCCTTTAGGAACCCCAGACCCCTTTAGGAACCCCAGACCAGTTTGGGGACGCCTCCCACCCAGCCCCACATCACAGTGCCCCCAAACCCCCCCCTCAGCCGAGTCTTTGTTAATTAAAATCCGCCCCCAGCCGAGCTGTTTCCTCCCGTCCACAATCTATTAGCCTTATCCAAAAATGTATGCAAATGAGGCCAGGTTCAACTAGCGATGGGTATTTAACGATTCCTACTAAATATTCACAATCACAGCACTTACATGCAAAATAAGCCAGCAGAACCGGGCCGCAGCCTCCAATGACAGGTATGGGCCTGACAAAATCAGGATATTAATGAATATTAATGATTATTAAGGAGGGTCGGTCCAACCGCAGGGTCATTAATATTCGTGCCCCCCCTTGTCCCTTTGTCCCCTCTCGTTTGGGGGCTCTGGGATTGGGGGATCACAGGGACTTGGGGGTCTGAAATTGGTGGTCTGGGATTTGGGGATCTGGGGTTGGGGGTCCTGGCACTCTGGGCTCTGGGATTCAGGGGATCTGGGGTTTGGGGGTCCTGTGGCACTGCGGGGTCCAGGATTTGGGGATCTGGGGTTTTGGGGGGTCCTGGCACTCTGAGGGTCGGGATTTGGAGCAATACGTAGCAAA
>JAPFBE010000557.1:0-17500 GCA_034336665.1 Luscinia megarhynchos
CGAGATCTGTACTAAGGAGCTATTTCTCTTGCTTTGTTGAGCTTTGTCCCTATTTAATTTTATCCATGAGTTGGTTCATTTCTAATATCTCTTCCCCAGCAGCTCAGAGCTGCATTGCCCAGTGCTTGTTGTGCACCAGAGAGCACAAAGCAGGCTGGCCTGGTGCCCCTGACTATTTCTGCAAAGCACTCTGCATTTCACACCTTTGCTCAGGCTCAGTGCAGAACTGCAGGATTGCAGGGCGCTTCCTGCCAAAGCTGTGTGTGAGGCACTGGCTGCTGCAGATGTGAGCTGGCAAGCTGTCAGTGCCTCTTGCTGGCCTCGGTTCCCCTGGCAGAAGTGCCGTGCCTGAAGGATGCTGCCCTGTGCTGGAGCCTGCAGAGCAGCCCGGCTCCCTCCTGCTATGCCTAGAGTGCTGCACACGCTGCTGACCTTGCCCAGGAGCTGCAGGGCAGCCAGCAGAAGAGCAGCAATCCTCAGCCAGGCCACCAGCCCCTCAGCTGCTGTTTGCCTTTCTCTCCTCCTGGGCAGACTCCAGATGTCCAATGCCAGCAGTGTGCGCTGTGCCCAGCACGGCTGTGCTTCACCTCGGGACCAGCCAGCTGCCAGTTTGGCTCTGAGAGCAGAGGATTCGCCTGGTGCCAGGAGGAGGCACCCAGGGCCGGACTGCTGCCTCTTGCAGCTACAAGGGATTCCTTCCATCCTGCCTCTGCCCAGACACGACTGAAGGCCTGAACCTGCACGGGGTGTTTTCGCTGCCCCACTCCTTTGGCTTTGCTGTCAAATTCCAGTGCCCTTTCTATCTCAAAAAGAAACACCATGGCTGGGGAAAACCTGGCCAGTAGGCCAAATTCCAAAGGCAGTGTGGTCTGGAGAGGATGAGTAAAGAAGAGCCTTCCCCACTTTCAAAGCACAGTAAAGAAGCCAGAAATGCCACATTGCAGCATTACTGAAACAACTGACAATTCAGAAGGAAGTACTGAACTTTCTTACAGTGTCAGAAGGAAGGAAATCTTCCAAATGAGTTGAGATTTCAGAAACGTTTTTTCTCTTCAGTCCTACTCTATATTCCTACTCTACAATCCTCCTCAACAATCCTGCTCTAAGTTGGTTGTGGAGTAAATCATCCCTGATGTGATTATCAAAGTCTTTCTCTTTCTTTCTCTTCACTAAAATGATGAGTGGCACCAGGATGGAAGTAGGCTTAGATGATATTATAGGTGTTCATTCACAAAAGCGCTCTAAGATTACTTCAAAATTTTTGGTTTGGTGACAATTGAGGAAGTTGTAAAAAACTCTCCAAGGCAGGAAGGGGCATTCACAGCCCCCTTTGAATGTTCCCAAATATTGCCCCTCCCTCAGTCAATTTCACATCCTTCCCCAGAAGAAAGGTTATGGCATTGCAGGCCACATCTCAGCTGAATATTAAATAAATGAAACTTAGGAAAGTTAGACTTTGAACTTCACAGGCTCTAAGTTTGGTTTGTGGAGTAAATCATCCTGATGTGTGATTACCAAAAGTCTCTCTCTCTCTTTCTTTCTCTCACTAAAATGATGAGTGGCACTGGATTTGGAAGTAGGCTTAGATGATATTATAGGTGTTCATTCACAAAACGCCTCTAAGATTACTTTCCTGTACCTTTTGGTTTGCGGACAATTGAGGAAGTTGTAAAACTCCTCCACAGCAGGAAGCATCTCACAGCCCCTTTGAATATTCCCAAATATTGCTCCTCCTCAGTCACCTCTGCATCCTTCCCTTAGAAGAAGGTTATGGCATTGCAGGCCACATCTCAGCTGAATATTAAATGAAATAGCAGGGAAACCTAGGACAGGGATTAGGATTCTTTGAACTCTACAGACTCCATAGGTCTGTGTAGGCATCGAAATCTGTGTCTCTAGAAAGGCTGGTTGGGACAGAATGTTACTGGAGAGAGTCCACATTAATGGAGTTTGTCATAGGGGAATGTATTCAAACAATTTCTCTTCAAAACCCTCTAAAGTATCTTCTCTCCAACACTTGTAGATAATAGGTTTTGCAAAAACACTTGCCAAGACCTCAATATTCCTTGGCTCACTGGACAAAGTGAAACCAAAAGTCTACAGGCATTTCTGGGAGATGCTTCAGCTGGAAATCTTGGAGCAGCTCCATATGCATTCGCCTCTAACCCTCCAAAAGAAGGTGATTTCGGTTGTCCAAACTTTTATGCCATTGACAGCATAATGCAAAGCGTTTTAAAATTACAAGAAAGCAAAAAGCACCCCTATTATTATTATTATCATAAAGAATTTTGGATTTGCCACAGTATTTTCTTCCAAATGTGCAAACCATAGAGGTACCGGGCTTCAACCTCCTACTGAAAAAGTTTTATTTCAATGGATAAACTTTAGAGAAGAACAGAATGGACCAGATGAAAGTCCCTCTCCAAATACTCATACAAGCACAGCTGAAGGTTGAGTTATCAACAGTGAAATTCCTTTTATTGTTGAAGTTCAATACTAACTTCTCTTCAACTTCTAAAACTTCCTAAACTTCTCTGATCTAATCTACATTTTTAACAAAATAATCAACTCCCTCAGTTATAACACACACATAAGCTACTGTTCAATACTAACTATATAATCCTCCAACATCTAAATGCGGAAATTTGAAAAAAATCCATGGTCACTAATTTGTGTGGCTGGAAGCAGATCTGTGCCAAGGATTCCACTTATTGCTTGTCAAATTCAGATTCAGCTCTGAATATGGGACAGCTTTTGTGGAGGTACTGGCACCTGCTCTTTTCATTTTCAGGAGTAGCTGGGGCTACCCCTGTGAACGAACGAGAGGAAGCAAAAGAAAATTAGGGCGCATAGACATTTCTGCAGAGTTTAGAATCTGATGTCCTTTGCTTTAAAAATGGAGCCAGACTCAGCAGTAACCCTGGCCCCTGCAGGTCTGGTGTCACACAGCTACCTGTTGTAACTGCTGATAATCTGTAAGGATTCGATGAAGCAGCATCTTCAAAAAGAGAAGGTTTCACTCAACCATGAAGGTGTAAACCTAGGTAAAACACTTAAATACCCTCAGTTTGACTCAGAGATTTTTCTTCTCTCTGAGCCACCCTCTTCTGGGAGGTTGCAAAACAAATCCCGACTCCAGCATCCCCAAGATCTGCAATTAAGCAGATTGATAGGATACAGAAGGAGGACATGCTCCAAGACTGCTTGGGACACATCTCACTGTTATCCCATTCAGTGGGAATTCAGGGCTGGTCTCACCCCCATTCCTGTGGGAATTCCTGAGCAGATCTGACCCCCATTCCATTCCAGTGGGAATTCCATGGGCATATCTCACCTTCATCCGTTCCTGAAGGAATTCCATGGACAGATCTCACTGTTATCCCATTCCCATGGAATTCCATGGGAGCTCTCACTGTTACCCCATTCTTGGAATTCCATGGGGCTGATCTCACACCCATCCCATTCCAGTGGCAGATTCCACGAGGCAGGTCTCTCTTTTATCCCATTCCCATGAAGTTCCATGGAAGATCTCCCACCCATCCCATTCCAGTGGGAATTCCATGGAGCAGATCTCACCCAGCGTCCCATTTTCATGGATTTGTATGGGCAGATCTCACCCCATCCCATTCCATGGAATTCCATGGATGTCTCTCCTGTTACACCTCATTCCAGAGCTGATGTCCATGTGTCTGGGAAAGAGGAACATGGGATCTTCGTCTTGTCCTGCCATGCGTCTGGGATTCTACCCCAAAGCGCCGCCATGATCCAATTGGATGAGGGGATGAAATCGGGGATCAGGAGATGGAGTGGGGAGTTCCCCAACAGCTGCTTGGCACCTTCCACACCTGGGCCTGGATCGAGAGTGCTGGCAGACATGAGGCAGTACGTGCGGGTGGAGCATCCTGGAATGTTGGAGCCAGGATCTTGGCAGGGCAGGGGCTGGGAATGTGGAATGTAGGGAATTGGGGGATTTTGGAATTCCCAAATGGGGGATTCCCCCTCCCTTCCTCACCACCCTGCAATTCCCAGAGCTGACACCTGGCGGAATCTCACCATGGTGGTGGCTGTGTCGTCATCATCCTCATTGTCATCACTGGATCGTTGTCTGGAAGCCGAATCCGGTAACAGGCAAGGATGGGGTTGGGAAGGAGCACGGATCCATTACAGCACTGTTGTAGAATCTGTGCCACAAACACTGATCCCTGTTTTTCCACAGGAGTGGGGACAGGAATGAATGGATATGAGATAGAGGGATATGGATGAGATGGAATGGATAGATGGAATGGAAGATGGATAGATGGAATGGATGGATGATGGATAGATGGAATGATAAATTGGTATGGAATGGATAGATAGATAGATAGAAGATAGATAGATGATGGATACATAGATGAATAGATAGATAGGGGATAGATAATGGATAGATGATAGATGATATAGATAGATAGAATAGATGATAGATAGATGATAAGATAGATAAGATAGATGAAATGATAGATAGATAGATAGATAGATAGATGGACATGGAATGATAGATGGAATAGATGAGATACATAGATGAATAGATAGATAGATAGATAGATAGATATGGATATAGATAGATAGATGGATACAATAGAAGCTAAGATAGATAATGGAAATGAGATAGATGGATAGATGGGAATGGATAGATATGGATGTAATGGATGAGATAGATGATGGAATGAATGAGATAGATAGATAGAGATGAATAGATGAGAATGATAATGTATAGATAGATAGATAGAATGGAATAGAATGATAGATATAGATAGATAATGAATAGATAGATGAATAGATAGATAGATAGAATGATAAGAGATAGATAATGGATAGATAGAGATAGATAATGGATAGATAGATAGATAGATAGAGATAGATAGATAGATATTAGATAGATGTATAGATGAATAGAATGAATAGATAATGGAAATAGATAGATAATAGATAGATAGATAGATAGATAGATACGCAAATAGATAGATAGAATAGAAGTACATAGATGAGATAGATGAGATAGATAGATGAATAGCATAGATAGATAGATAGATCATAGATATAGTAATGATGATAGATAGATAATAGATATATATAGACTAGATGGATAGTAATAGATAGATAGATATGATAGATGATAGATAGATGAATGAAAGATAGTATAGATAGTATAGATGAAAGATAGAGATAGATAGATAGATAGATGAAATAGAATAGATAGATAGATAGAATAGATAGATAGATAGAGATAGATAGATAATAGAAATAGATAGATAGAGATAGATAATGGATAGTAATGAATAAATAGATGATTAGATAGATGATAAGATAGATGGAATGAATAATAGATAGATAATATAGATAGATAGATAGATAGATAGATAGATAGAATAGATAGATAGATAGATAGATAGATAGATGAAATAAGATAGACTAGATAGATAGATAGATAGATAGAATAGAATAGATAATGATCATAAAATAGAGATAATAGAATGAAATAGATCATAGATAGATAGATAGATAGATGAATAGATAGATAAGATAGATAGATAGATAGATAGATAAGATAGATAGATAGATAGATAGATAGATAGATAGATAGAATAATAGATAGATAGATAGATAGATAGATAGATAGATAGATGAATGAATGAATAGATAGATATATAGATAGATAGATAGATAGATGATAGATAGATAATAGATAGATAGATAGATAGAATAGATAGATAGATAGATAGATAGATAGATAGATAGATAGAATAGATAGAATAATAGATAGATAATGAATAAGATAGATAGATAGATAGATAGAAATAGATAGATAGATAGATAAGATAGATAGATAGATAGATAGATAAGATAGATAGATAGATAGATAATGAATGAATGAGATAGAATCAGATAGATAAGATAGATAGAGATAGAATAATGGAATAGATAGATAGATAAGATAGATAGATAGATAGATAGATAGATAGATAGATAGATAGATAGATAGTTAATAGATGAAAATAGAATTTAGATAGAAGATAGATAGATAGATAGAATATATTAGATAGATGAGATAGATAGAATAGATATAAGATAGATAGAATAGATAGATAGATAGATAGATAGATAGATAGAATGGATAGATAGATAGATAGATAGATAGATAGATAGATAGATAAGATAGATAGATAGATAGATAGATGAATAGAATGAATGAATAGATAAATAGAATAGAATAGATAGATAGATAGATAGATGATATAAAATAGATAGATAGATAGATAGATAATAGATAGATAGATAGAATAAGATAGATAATAAGATAGATATAGATAGATAGAATGAATGATAAGATAGATAGATAGAATAGATAGATAGATAGATAAGATAGATAGATAGAATGATAGATAGAATAGATAGATAGAATGATAATAGATAGATAGATAGATGAAATATAGATAGATAGATAATGAGATAGATAGAATAGATAGAATAGATAGATAGATAAGATAGATATAATGATAGATGAAATGGATAGAGATAGATTAGATAGATAGATGGATAGAATAGATAGATAGATAGATAGATAGATAGATGAATAGATATAAAATAGATAGAAATAGATAGATAGATAAGAATAGATAGATAATGAATAGATAATGATAGATAGATAAATAGATAGATAATGAATAGATGGATAGATGGAATAGAAATAGATGATAGATAGATAGATAGATAGATAGATAGATAGATAGATAGATAGATAGATAGATGAAATAGAATAGATAGATAGATAGATAGATAGATGAAATAGATAATAGATAGATAGATAGAATAAGATAGATAGATAGATAATAGAATGGATAGATAATAGATAGATGATAGATAGAATAGATAGATAGATAGATAAGATAGATGAATAATATAGATAGATAGATAGATAGATAGATAGATAGATAGAATGAATAAGATAGATAGATAGAATAGATAGATAGATGAAATAGAATGGATAAGATAAGATAATAGATAGATAGATAGAATAATAGATAGATGAATGAATGAGATAGATAGATAGATAGATAGAATAGATAGATAGATAGATAATAGATAGAATAGATAGATAGATGAATAGATAGATAAATAGATAGATAGATAAGATAGATAGATAGATAGATAGATAGATAGATAGATAGATAGATAGATAAGATAGATAGATAATAGATAGAGATAGATAGATAGATAGATGAATGCATAGATAGAGATAGATAAGAATAGATAGATAGATAGATAGATAGATAGATAGATAGATAAGATAGATAGATAGATAAATAGAATAGATAGATGAGATAGATAGATAGATAGATAGATAGATAGATAGATAGATAGATGGATAGATAGATAGATAGAAGATAGAATAAGATAGATAGATAGAATGAATATAGATAGATAGATAAGATAGATAGATAGATAGAAATAGATAGATAGATAGATAGATAGATAGAATGATAGATAGAATAGATAAGATAGATAATAGATAGATAGATAGATAGATGATAGATAAGATAGATAGATGAATAGATAGATAGATAGATAAATAAAGATAAGATAGATGAATGATAGATAGATAGATGAATAGATAGATAATAGATAAGATAGATAGATAGATGATAGATAATGATAGAATAGATAGATAGAATAGAATAGATAGATAGATAGATAGATAGATAGATAGATAAATAGATAGAATAGATAGATAGAAATAAGATAGATAGATAGAATGAGATAGATAAGATAGATAGATAGATAGAATAGAATAGATAGATAGAATGAAATAGATAGATAGATAGATAGATAGATAGATAAGATAGATAGATAGATAGATAGATAGATAAGATAGATAGATAGATGAATGAATAGATAGATAGATAGATAGATAGATATGAATAGATAGATAGATAGATAGATAGATAGATAGATAGATAGATAGATAGATAGATAGATAGATATGATAGATAGATAGATAGATAGATAGATAGATGATAGATGAATAGAATAGATAGATAGAATGATGAATAGATAGATAGATAGATAGATAGATAGATAGATAGATAGATAGATAGATAGATAGATAAGATAGATAAGATGATAGATAGATAGATAGATAAGATAATAGATAGATAAGATGAATGATAAATAGATAAATAGATAGATAGATAGATAGATAAGATAGATAGATAGATAGATAAGATAGAATGATAAGATAGATAGATAGATAGAATAGATAGATAGATAAGATAGATAGAATGAATAGATAATAGATAGAATAGAATAGATGAGATAGATAGATAGATAGATAAGATAGATAGATAGAATAGATAGATAGATAAGATAGATAGATAGAATAGATAGATAGATAAGATAGATAGATAGATAGATAGATAGATAAGATAGATAGATAGATAATGGAATAGATAATGAATAGAAATAATAGATAGATAGATAGATAGATAGATATAGAGATAGATAGATAGATAGATAGATAGATGGAATAGAATAGATAGATAGATAGAATAGATAAATAGATAGATAGAATAGATAGATAGATAGATAGATAGATAGATAGAATAGATGAATAGATAAATAGATAGATAAGATAAGATAGATAGATAAGATAGATAGATAGAATAGATAAATATAGATAGATAGATAAGATAATAGATAGATAGATAGAATGGAATAGATAATAGATAGATAGATAGATAGATAGATAATAGATAGAATAGATATAGATAGATAGATAGATAGATAGATAGATGAAAGATGAAGATAGATAGATAATGATAAGATAGATGATAGATAGATAGATAATAGATAGATAGATAGATAGATAGATAGATAATGGATAGATAAATAGATAGATAGATAGATAAGATAGATAGATAGATAGATAGATAGATAGATAGATAGATAGAATGATAGATAAATAGATAAAATGATAGATAGATAATAGATAGATAGATAGATAGATATAGATAGATAGATAGATAGATAGATAGATAGATAGATGATAAGATAGATGATAGATAGATAGATAGATAGATAGATAAGATAGATAGATAGATAGATAGATGAATGATAGATAGAATAGAATAGATAGATAGATAAAATAGAATAGATAGATAGATAAAGATAATAGATAGATATAGATAGATAGATAGATAGATAGTGATAGATAGATAGATAAGATAGATAAATGGAATAAGATAGATAGATAGATAAGATAGATAATAGATAAATGAATAGATAGAATAGAATAGATAGATAGATAGAATAGATAAGATAGATAGATAGATAATAGATAGATAGATAGATAGATAGATGATAGATAGATAGATAATAGATAGAATAGATAGATAGATAGATAGATAGATAGATAATGATAAGAATAGATAGATAATGGATAGATAGATAGATAGATAGATAAGATAGATAGATAGATAGATTATAGATAGATAGATAATGGATAGATAATGGAATGCGATAGATAAGATAATGAATAAGATAGATAAATCGTAGATAGATAGATATAAGATAAATGATAATGGATAGATAGATAGATGAATCGATAATAGATAGATAAGATAGATAGATATGATAGATAGATAGATAATCGAATGATCGTCGATAGATAGATAAGATAGATAGATAGATAGATAGATAGATAATGATGAATAGATAGATAGATGATAGATAGATCGATAAGATAGATATCGATCGATCATCGATAGATCGATCGATAAGATAGAATAGATAATCGATCGTCGATCGATCGATCGATAGATCGTCGATCGATCGATAGAATCGATCGATCGATCGATAGATAGATCGATAATCGTCGATAGATCGATCGTCGATAGATAGATAGTCGATCGATCGATCGATCGTCGATATCGATCGATCGTCGATCGATAATCGATCGTCGATGCGATCGATCGATGAATAATGGATCGATCGATCGATCGTCGATCGATCGATAGATACGATCGATCGTCGATCGATCGATCGATCGATAATCGATCGATCGATCGATAGATAATCGTCGATATCGATCGTCGATCGATAGATCGATCGATAATCGATCGATCGATCGATCGAATCGTCGATCGATAATCGATCGATCGATCGATAATCGATCGATCGATAATCGATAAATCGTTCGATAATCGTCGTCGTCGATCGATAATCGATCGTCGATCGTCGATCGATCATCGATCGATATCGATCGATCGATCGATCGATCGTCGATCGATCGTCGATCGATCGATCGTCGATCGATCGTCGATCGATCGATCGATCGATCGATCGATCGATCGTCGATCGTCGATAATCGTCGATCGATCGATCGATCGATCGATCGATAGATCGATCGATAATCGATCGATCGATAATCGATAATCGATCGATAATCGATCGATCGTCGATCGATCGATCGATATCGTCGATCGATCGTCGATCGATCGATCGATAATCGATCGATCGATCGTCGATAATCGATCGATCGATCGATAATCGATCGATAATCGATCGTCGATCGATATCGATCGATCGATCGATCGATCGATCGATCGATCGATCGTCGATCGATCGATCGATCGATCGATCGTCGATCGATAATCGATCGATCGATCGATCGATCGATCGATAATCGATCGATCGTCGATCGATCGATCGATCGATAATCGATCGATCGATCGATGATCGTCGATCGATCGATCGATCGATAATCGATCGTCGATCGATCGAATCGATCGATCGATCGATCGATCGATCGATCGATACGATCGATCGATCGATCGATCGATCGATCATCGATCGATCGATCGATCGATCGATCGATATCGATCGATAATCGATCGATCGATCGATCGATAAAATCGATCGATCGATCGTCGATCGATCGATCGATCGATCGATCGATCGATCGATCGATCGATCGATCGATAATCGATCGATAGATCGATCGATCGATCGATCGATCGATCGATCGATAATCGATCGATCGATCAATCGATCGATCGATCGAATCGATCGATCGATCGATCGATCGATCGATCGATCGATCGATCGATAATCGTCGATCGATCGATCGATCGATCGTCGATCGATCGATAATCGATCGATCGATCGATCGATCGATCGATCGATCGATCGATCGATCGATCATCGATCGATCGATCGATCGATCGATCGAATCGATCGTCATCGATCGATCGATCGATCGATCGATCGATAATCGATCGATCGATCGATCGATCGATCGATCGATCGATCGATCGATCGATCGATCGTCGATCGATCGATCGATCGATCGATCGATCGATCGATCGATAATCGATCGATCGATCGATCGATCGATCGATCGATCGATCGATCGATCGATCGATCGATCGATCGTCGATCGATCGATCGATATCGATCGATCGATCGATCGATCGATACGATAATCGATCGATCGAATCGATCGATAATCGTCGATCGATCGAATCGTCGATCGATCGATCGATCGATCGATCGTCGATCGATAATCGATCAATCGATCGATCGATCGATCGATCGATCGATAATCGATCGATCGATCGATCGATCGATCGATCGATCGATCGATCGATCGTCGATCGATCGATCGATAATCGATGTCGATCGATCGATCGATCGATCGATCATCGTCGATCGATCGATCGATCGATAATCGATCGATCGATCGATCGATCGATCGATCGATCGATCGATCGATCGATATCGATCGATCGATCGATCGTCGATCGATAATCGATATCGATCGATCGATAGATCGATCGATCGATAGATCGATCGATCGAAACGATCGTCGATCGATCGATCGATCGATCGATCGATAATCGATCGATCGATCGATAATCGATCGATCGATCGATATCGATCGATCGATAATCGATCGATCGTCGATAAATCGATCGATCGATCGATCGATCGATCGATCGATCGATCGATCGAAATCGATCGATCGATATCGATCGATCGTCGATCGATCGATCGATCAATCGATCGATCGATCATCGATCGATCGATAATCGATCGATCGATCGATCGATCGATCGATCGATCGATCGATCGATCGATCGATCGATCGATCGATCGATCGTCGATCGATCGATAATCGATCGATCGATCGATCATCGATCGATCGATCGATCGATCGATAATCGATCGATCGATCGATCGATCGATAATCGTCGATCGATCGATCGATCGTCATCGATCGATCGATCGATAATCGATCGATCGATCGATCGATCGATAATCGATCGATCGATCGATCGATAATCGATCGATCGATCGATCGATCGATCGATCGATCGATCGATCGATCGATCGATCGATCGATCATCGATCGATCGATAATCGATCGATCGTCGATCGAATCGATCGATCGATCGATCGATCGATAATCGATCGATCGATCGTCGATCGATCGATCGATCGATCGATCGATCGATCGATCGATCGATCGATCGATCGATCGATCGATCGATCGATCGATCGAATCGATCGATCGATCGATCGATCGATCGATAATCGATCGATAATCGATCGATCGATCGATCGATCATCGATCGATAAATCGATCGTCGATCGATCGATCGATCGATCGATCATGATCGATCGATCGATCGATCGATCGATCGATCGATCGATAATCGATCGATCGATCGATCGATCGATCGATCGATCGATCGATCGATCGATAATCGATCGATAAATCGATCGATCGATCGATCGATCGATCGATCGATCGATCGATCGATCATCGATCGATAATCGATCGATCGATCGATCGATCGATATCGATCGATCGATCGATAAATCGTCGATCTCGATCGTCGATCGATCGATCGATCGATCGATCGATCGATCGATCGATCGATCGATCGATCGATCGATCGATCGATCGATCGATCGTCGATCGATCGATCGATCGATCGATATCGATCGATCGTCGATCGATCGATCGTCGATCGATCGATCGATCGATCGATCGATCGATCGATCGAAAATCGATCGATCATCGTCGTCGATCGATCGTCGATCGATCGATCGATCGATCGATCGATCGATCGATCGATCGATAATCGATCGATCGAATCGATCGATAATCGATCGATCGTCGATCGATCGATCGATCGATCGATCGATATCGATCGATCGATCGAATCGATCGATCGATCGATCGATAGTCGATCGTCGATCGATCGATCGATCGTCGATCGATCGATCGATCGATCGATCGATCGATCGATCGTCGTCGATCGATCGATCGATCGATAATCGATCGATAATCGATCGATCGATCGATCGATCGATAATCGATCGATCGATCGATCGATCGATCGATCGATCGATCGATCGATCGATCGATCGATCGATCGATCGATCGATCGATGATCGATCGATCGATAATCGATCGATAATCGATCGATCGATCGATCGATCGATCGATCGATCGATCGATCGATCGATCGATCGATCGATCGTCGATCGATCGATATCGATCGATCGATCGTCGTCGATCGATCGATCGATCGATCGATCGATCGATCGATAATCGATCGATCGATCGATCGTCGTCGATCGATCGATCGATCGATCGATCGTCATCGATCGATCGTCGATCGATAATCGATATCGATCGATAATCGTCGATCGATCGATCGATCGATCGTCGATAATCGATCGATCGATCGTCGATCGATCGATCGATCGTCGATCGATCGATAATCGATCGATCGATCGATCGTCGATCGATCGTCGATCGTCGATCGATAATCGTCGATCGATCGATATCGTCGATCGATCGATCGATAATCGTCGATCGATCGATCGATCGATCGATCGATCGTCGATCGATAATCGATCGATCGATCGATCGATCGATCGATCGATCGATCGATCGATCGATCGTCGATCGTCGATCGATCGATCGATCGATCGATCGATCGATCGATCGATCGATCGATCGATCGTCGATAATCGATCGATCGATCGATATCGATCGATCGTCGATCGATCGATCGATCGATCGATCGTCGATCGATCGATATCGATCGATCGATCGATCGATCGATCGATCGATCGATCGATCGATCGATCGATCGATCGATCGATCGATCGATCGTCGATCGATCGAAATCGATCGATCGATCGATCAATCGATCGATCGATCGATCGTCGATCGATCGATCATCGATCGATATCGATCGATCGATCGATCGATCGATAATCGATCGATCGATCGATCGATCGATCATCGATCGATCGATAAATCGATCGATCGTCGATCGATCGATCGATCGATCGATCGATAATCGATCATCGATCGATCGATCGATAATCGTCGATCGATCGATCGATCGATCGATCGATCGATCGATCGATCGTCGATCGATCGATCGATCGAATCGATCGATCGATCGATCGATCATCGATCGATCGATCGATATCGTCGATCGATCGATCGATCGATCGATCGATCGATCGATCGAATCGATCGATCGATATCGATCGATCGATCGATCGATCGATAATCGATCGTCGATCGATCGATCGATCGATAATCGTCGATCGATCGTCGATCGATCGATCGATCGATCGTCGATCGATCGATGTCGATCGATCGATCGATAATCGATCGATCGATCGATCATCGATCGATCGATCGATCGATCGATCGATAATCGATCGATCGATCGATCGATCGATCGATCGATCGATCGATCGATCGATCGATCGATCGATCGATCGATAATCGTCGATCGATAATCGATCAATCGATCGATCGATCGATAATCGATCGATCGATCGATCGATCGATCGTCGATCGATCGATCGATCGATCGATCGATATCGATCGATCGATCGATCATCGTCGATCGATCGATCGATCGATCGATCGATCGATCGATCGATCGATCATCGATCGATCGATCGATCGAATCGATCGATAAATCGATCGATCGATCGATCGATCGATCGATCGATCGATCGATCGATCGATCGATCGATCGATCGATCGATCGATCGATCGATCGTCGATCGATCGATCGATCGATCGATCGATCGAATCGATCGATAATCGATCGATCGATCATCGATAATCGATCGATAATCGATCGATCGATCGAATCGATCGATCGATCGATCGATCGATCGATCGATCGTCGAATCGATCGATAATCGATCGATCGATCGATCGATCGATCGATCGATCGATCAGTCGATCGATCGATCGATCGATCGATCGATCGATCGATCGATATCGATCGATCGATCGATCGATCGATCATCGATCGATCGATCGATCGATAATCGATCGATAATCGATCGATCGATCGATCGATCGATCGATCGATCGTCGATCGATCGATCGATCGATCGATCGATCGTCGATCGATAATCGATCAATCGATCGATAATCGATCGATCGATCGATCGATCGATCGATCGATCGATCGATCGATCGATCGATCGATCGATCGATCGAATCGATCGATCGATCGATCGATCGATCGATCGATCGATCGATCGATCGATCGATCGATATCGATCGATCGTCGATCGATCGATCGTCGATCGATCGATCGATCGATCGATCGTCGATCGTCGATCGATCGATCGATCGATCATCGATCGATCGAATCGTCGATCGATCGATCGATCGATCGATCGATCGATCGATAATCATCGATCGATCGATCGATCGATCGAAAATCGATCGATCGATCGATCGATCGATAATCGATCGATAATCGATCGATCGTCGATAATCGATCGATCGATCGATCGATCGATCGATAATCGATCGATCGATCGATCGTCGATCGATAATATCGATCGATCGATCGATCGATCGATCGATCGTCGATCGATCGATCGATCGATCGATCGATCGATCGATCGATCGATCGATCGTCGATCGATCGATCGATATCGATCGATCGATCGATCGATCGATCGTCGATCGATAATCGATCGATCGATCGATCGAATCGATCGATCGATCGATCGATAATCGATCGATCGTCGATCGATCGATCGATCGATCGATCGATCGATCGATCGATCGATCGATCGTCGATCAAATCGATCGATCGATAATCGATCGATCGATCGATCGATAATCGTCGATCGATCGATCGATCGATCGATCGATCGAATCGATCGATCAATCGTCGATCGATCGATCGATCGATCGATCGATCGATCGATCGATCGATAATCGATCGTCGATCGATCGATCGATCGATCGATCGATCATCGATCGATCGATCGATCGATCGATCGATCGATCGATAATCGATCGATCGATCGATCGATCGATAATCGATCGATCGATCGATCGATCGATCGATCGATCGATCGATCGATCGATCGATCGATCGATCGATCGATCGATCGATCGATCGATCGATCGATCGATCGATCAATCGATCGATCGATCGATCGATCGATCGATCGATCGATAATCGATCGAATCGATCGATCGATCGATCGATCGATCATCGATCGATCGATCGATCGATCGATCGATCGATCATCGATCGATCGATCGATCGATCGATCGATCGATCGATAATCGATCGATCGATCGATAATCGTCGATCGATCGATCGATCGATCGATCGATCGATCGATCGATCGATCGATCGATCGATCGATCGATCGATCGATCGATCGATCGTCGATCGAATCGATCGATCGATCGATCGTCGATCGATCGATAATCGATCGATCGATCGATCGATCGATCGATCGATCGATCGATCGATCGATCGATCGATCGATCGATCGATCGATCGATCGATCGATAATCGATCGATCGATAATCGATCGATCGATAATCGATCGATCGATCGATCGATCGATCGTATCGATCGATCGATCGATCGATCGTCGATCGATAATCGATCGATCGATCGATCGATCGATCGATCGATATCGATCGATCGATAATCGATCGATAATCGATCGATCGATCGATCGATCGATCGATGATCGATCGATCGATCGATCGTCGATCGATCGATAATCGATCGATAATCGATCGATAATCGATCGATCGATCGATCGATAATCGATCGTCGATCATCGATCGATCGATCGATCGATCGTCGATCGATCGATCGATCGATCGATCGATCGATCGATAATCGATCGATCGATCGATCGATAATCGATCGATATCGATCGTCGATCGATCGATCGATCGATATCGATAATCGATCGATCAATCGATCGATCGATAATCGATCGATCGATCGATCGATCGATCGTCGATAATCGATCGATCGATATCGATAATCGATCGTCGATATCGATATCGATCGATCGATCGATCGATCGATCGATCGATCGTCGATCGATCGATCGATAATCGATCGATCGATCGATCGAT